>PVJH01002096.1:0-179784 GCA_004026705.1 Nesogale talazaci | reverse complement strand
GGCTCATGAGGGAGGGAAAACAGGGACAAAGAAGAAATATGAGCTAATATCAAGGACTTAATTAGAAAGAAAAAGTTTTGAGAATGATGATGGCAACAAATGTACAAATGTGTTTTGCATACAACGGATGGATGTATGGATTGTGATAAGAGTTGTATGAGCCCCAATAAAATGATTTTTTAAAAAGAACAATGTCCCAAAAAAAGTGATTGGAGGGCTGAGTTCTGGTGGCTTACTGGTTGTGTGCGGGACTGTGGCCCACAGGGTTGGTGGTTCAAATCCAGCAGCAGCTCTCCAGGAGCAAGGCTGGGCTTCCTACTCCCAGCAGGGCAGTGATTCCTCCCCTCCAAAAAAAAACTGATTGGAAATCTTCAGTATGTAACACTTCTAATAGAAATAAATTAGCACCAAGACAATCACCCTTTTGGTTTTGTTTTGCTACTTATCTTTGTTTCACTATGTTTCATGAAGTAATAGAGGAGAGAGATCACATCTTCCTTACATGAGAGAGTCCTGAAAATGTCTGGGCCTCCTGGTGTTCCAAAGAACTGTTTCCCAATCACAAGAGCCATGGTATCCAAAGTCAAGTACAAAAACTATAGAAACTATAGCTTTACCTCTAGCTCTGCAGGCATACATTTCAATCAGTTGCCTCTAGAGTTTCACCAAATTTAGTGAAAATACCTCCCTTTGAAATGTTGGCCCTTTCTCTTGGGGACCTGACACGGAGCAAGATGAAACTCTGCTGGGAATATTGAAATTGTGGGAGATTGTGATGGAGAAAAATTCCTTCTATGGTTCTTCTACTCGAGTCACTTTAAGTTGCATCAAAGGGTGGGCCTATGCAAATAGGGCCAACGATAGCTTCCTATCACCCAGTTGATACTGACTGGCAGCTCTTTAGGCCAGGGAGAAGAGCTCCTAGAGATCAATTTGAGCTACTACCATCGGGCTACCAGGAGAGGCCATCTTTGGAGCAGGGGTGAAGTGGGTCCTGGGAAGACAGGCCCCTACTGTAGTGTATCTGAGACCAGAGGCCCCAGAGACTGAGGCCAGTAGCCCGTAGCACAGAAAGGAAGTGTAGTGGCAAGACTAGGAGACTGGGGCATAGCCCAGGCCCAGCTTCCTGGACCGCTGATACAGAAGCCTAGAACTAGAGAGAGGCTGGGCTGCTGGCTGCAAACTGCTGCTGTGTGTCCTTACTGTTCACTCATCCCGCCTTGTGGAAGACTGCTAATGTTCTTAATGCTCTTGTCAGGTGTCATTGAGTCCATTCCAACCCATAGCAATTCTTGGCACAAAAGAGCAAAACACTATCCGGCCCTGAGCATTCTACGCTTGAGCCCATGTCTCAGGGAGGGCCTTCTCATTCCACAGCCCCTCCAGTTTACCAAGCTAATCTCTCCTGAGGACATGTCCAGAGTAGACAGAATTTACTAATAAATCTTCTTAATCATGAGTAGTCCCGGGGACTTCTGTGTGGACCTTATAAAGAATTACCAACCCCCAACAGAAGCAGACTGTCATGGGAGGAAAGGATGTGTCAGACAAGGGGGAAGGTGGAGAGAAAGTGCAGGCACAGCTAACCCTTCCCTTGTGGAAATAGGGAAACCCAAGGTGATAGACTTCACTCACCTCCATGTTGTTTTCAGGAGTGGGGGGAATATAGGGCAAAGATGCAGCTTTAAACAAAAACTGAATTTCCACCTCTATTTCCAGTTATTCAATGTGTTGCCTTGACACAATTGCCAGATGCTATCAAGCATCAGCTTCTTCAAAGGTCAACTCAGATGCTAACGCTTTCCACTGAGGGCCATTGTAAAGATGGGCGAGCTCATTTACAGAATCCACTAAGTGTGATGCCATCTCCATGTGGTGGGTCAGTGCTTTCAAGCCAGATCCAGCAACCCTCTGCACCAGAGAACAAAGTGCTGCTCGCTCCTGAGCCAAGTTCACAAGTGTTCTTATGTTCCAACCCACTGCAGCAGCCCCTGTGTCAATGCATCTTGTCAAAGGTCTTCCTCATTTCTACTGCCCCTCTGCTTTACCAAGCAGGGAGTCCTCCTCCCAGGGCTGGTTTCTTCTCACATGTCCAAAGTACGAAGATCTTTATACTAAAGGTCCACATAATGTGATAGCTATTCTAATAAGGAATAGGGATGTGATAAAAGTATAAAAAAAGGAAAAAATCTTGAACTAGTTGTAAGTATGGTTGGGAAAGTTTGCTAATCAACAAAGAGAACACCTTGCATCCTGAATAGCCAACCACCTTGTCCCCATTTGCCTTTTAACAGCTGTGTTTCCCTGTATAGTTATGGATGATTTTAGCACAATATCATCATACACAGTTATGTTTTAAGTATAAAAGTTTAGAATTAATGCGATAAATCATTACCTATTAAATTTAAGTAATAACGATTAGTGTTCCTCTTATTCTTCAATAACAGAATTAGCTATTAATCCTCTTATATATTTTTTAAATTAGCAGTTTCTTTTATAGTTAACAAGTGCTCTAAAATGAAATCATTCTCACATTATAATTTTATTTCACAGCATGACAGTTGTACTGCAAATAGTCTCAGGTAGGCACCCAGCCTTTAGTTTTAAGAACTCTACTAATAAGTGCACTCTGAACAGAATTAAGGTTTCAAAGACAAAAATAAGTTTATTCTGATATGGATTAAGATATAATTTCAAAATGATGGATAGTAAAGCTTACCTTAATTACAGATGTTCTACTTAATTATTTCAAGTGTCCTTAATATTTCAAGGCCCCATAAAATTGCAAAGAGCAATATTTTGTAGAATAATGTAAAATGAATTCAACTGGAGAGGCCTATATTCAGTATTCAGAATTGTAGTCAGCAGTCCAATAAATTCTTCTGTGCCCTATACCAAAGACTGCACTGCATATAAATCCATATAAATCAACATTAAACAAATATGTAACATATCTGTTGTTACAGTCAGGTGGGATTACAGGGTCAAAAAATAGAAGAGGAGATAAAACTAGAAGTCATATATCTAAAAACTAATATCAGTTCTTTCCTTATTTCTTAAAAATATAAATGGCAAATATGTCACAGGGAATTATTAGCAATTTAATATTAAAACATATATAAATACGCCTATTTATTTATTATTGATATAATTAAGTTCTACAGATCAGGTTTTTATACAAAAATTGATATCATGGAAAATGGAGGATGACTATAACCTTCCATAACTAACAAAATGCATCATTATATAACTGCCAAATCCTGATACTTAGCCCAGCCAACTGGATACATTACCTTAACTGTCACAGCTAATACTGTTTTTACTGACAACTCAGCATTCTTTATTGCCAGGTAGAGGTCACTAATGTGTAAAATTGTTGGAAAATATATTTTTACTATTCTTATAGATACAAAAATGTCAAAATAGTAAAATAGTTAATAAGTGGGTATATAAGCATATTTATATTGTCGCTTCAATTGCCTTAGGCCCCTCCATCCCCAAAAGAAAGAAAAATGTGTTCGAAGTCTAACCCTTCAATGCAGTCCAACTCAATTATCTTCCATGATGTCCTCTAATGCTAATGTGGTTGTATCAGTGTTGCCATTGTCCTAAATCTAATCACTGTGAGCTGTAAAAAGAGCAGGTGGTCCTAAAGACACCCAACAGGGTCACGAAAGTTGATGGGAAAACAATATTTTCCAAAAGCTACTGTCCTGTTCTTGGACTTCTAGTCTCTTAAATTATGAGAAAATAAATGTCTGTTCTTTGAAGAAACCCACTGTAGAAGTCCTGATCCAGCAGCAGTAAGTGGCTATCTGTGCTTCATAGAGTTTCTTGACTGCAATCTCTTCATAAATGAATCACCATATCTTTCTTTCATCATATCACCAGACGAGTTCTAACAACCAATTTTTAGAATAGCAATTGAAGGCAAATTTCCTTAACCACCCCGTCAACCTAGATAGATAGATAGATATAGATAGAGAGATAGATAATTTAATAATATTTTGTATGTAGCTTATAGTTACCACTACATATAGCAAAAATATGGAAGAGTTTAAACCAAATTGTTGACATAGTAAAACTTTAGGGGCAAACTAAGTTAAAGTGGTTGGGACTTGTGTCATTTTCATCTTTGTACTTACAATGGTATGTGAATTCTTTAGTTAGGCTTACAGTAGATCTTTATTTTTACAATGTGTGTTCCACACATTTCTGGTAAGAAGATGTAAAGGACTCCAAATCTTATGTAAAATCCTCTAATTTTCTCCATATTTCTTCATTTAAAGTTGGAATCATGAGACTTCGTTAATTAATTACAAATTTAATCTATTTTCAGATTTCAGTATAAATAATTATGTGTGTTAAAAATAATTAATTTTTAAGTATTCACGAATAGTTGATCTAATCATGTCCAAAAATGTATGTCTTTTTTGAAAAGAACAATTACATTTACTTTTAGAGAGTAATTACCATCACTACATGCCAGACATTTTAATCAACCCCAGGAATTGAATGACAGTTTCAAGTCAAAATATGATGCCGAGTATATCCTACCTGAATTAGAAACTATCACATATTTGAAGAATATAGCACTGGTTACTACTGATCTTAAGAATTGTGCTATACTATCAAGAATCTCCTACATAAAGAAAGCAAAAGGGTGCCAGAAAAGACTCTGAAACCTGTTCTTGAACAGAGATGCTAATGCGAATGGACAAATGAGGGAGTCAAAGAACTGAACCAAAGATTTTAAAAGGATGCTCAAGGAGAAAATATCTGATATTGTTATGGAATCTGTAGAGAGAGAACCAAAAGGAAAGACCACGCACAGTGTTTTTCATGTCGAAATAACTGGTGAGGAAAAAAAAAATGAAGGCTTAAGTTGCAATACGGAAGGGTTCTTTGGTCAAAATATTGAATGATGTAGAAAAGAACAAATAAGGATGAAAAGAACACAGAGTCATTGTACTAAAAAGAGCTATTCGACATTCCACAATATTGGGACATAACATATGGGCAAAAACGAATGGTAATGAAGGAAGAAGTTCAACTTGCACTGATAGCATTAGCCAAAAAACGAGGCTCTCAGAAGTGATGGAATAACCATTGAAATGTTTCAACAAGTTGAGGAAGCACTGGAAGCACTAGCTTATGCCAGAAAATTTGCAAAAAAAAGTTAGCTGACCAGCTGACTGGAAGATATCCCAGTTTGTACCCATTGCAGGAAAAGATGACCCAAACGAATACTCAAACTATAGGACAATATCATGAAAATCACATACTGAGGCAATTTTACTGAAGATCATCCAACCACTATTGCAAAAATACATTGACAGGGAGCTGCCAGAGGTTCAAGCTGGATTCAGAAGAGGACAAGGAACAAGAGATATCTTTGCTGATGTCAGATGGATCTTCTTGACTCAAAGCAGAGAATACCAGAAAGATGTTTGCTTGTGTTCTATTGGTTAGACCAAGGTTTTCCACAGTGTTATTCATAGCAAACTATAGATAAAAGCTTGAGAAAAATAGGAATTCATATCATATTTATGTGGCACTTGTACATGGATCATAACAGAACAAGAGAAGATGTCATGCTTTAAATACAAGACAGGTGTGTGGCAAGATTGTATCCTCTCATTATAATTATATAATCTGTATGTTAAGTAAATCACCAGAGAAACTAGCTTATATGAAGAGGGATGTAGCATCAGGATTGATTGAAGGCTTATGGACAACCTGTGATAGGCAGACGATACAGTCTTGTTTGCTGAAAGTGAGGAGGAATTGAAGCACTTACTAAAGAAGATCAACTCATTCTGGATTACAACTCATTCTGAAGAAGAGACTCCTCACAACTGGGCCAATCCCTCACATCAGGAAAAACAGTGAAAGGCTTAAAGTTGTCAAGAATTTTGTCTTACTTGAATCTACAATGAATGCTCATAGAAGCAGCAATCAAGAGATCAAAAGAAGAGTTGCATTAAGCAAATACACTGCACAAGTCTTCTTTAGAGTAATGAAAATCAAAGAGGTTCTTTTGAGGACTAAGATTGAAGTCATAATGTTGTCAATTGCCTCACATGCATATGAAAGTTGGACATTGCATAAAGCAGGCCAAAGAAACATTAATGCATTTGAATTCTGTTGCTGGGGAGAGATTTTGAATATATCATGTACTGCTACAAAGAAAATATGTCTTGAAAAAAGTATGGCCAGAGTGTTCTTTTGATGCAAGAATGACAAGACTTTATCTACTATCCATAGGGAATGTTGTCAGGAGGTACCAGTATCTAGGAAAAGACATTATACTTGGTAAAAGTACAACAAAAAGAGACTGCAGCAATGGTTTCATGCATCAAAACAGTTGTAAGGATGGTATTTCATTTCCTAGTGTATAAGGTTGCTATGGGTCAGAAGCGACGTGATGATACCTAATATTAACAACAAAATGACAGAAATATGAATGAAGTAGGAAGTACTAATAAAAGATGGGGGAAATACATAGCCACTCTTCTAGAATTGTTCACCATTTAACCAATTCAGGAAGTAACAGAAACATCAAAAGGTAAAAAAATCCTTTGATGTAATCATGCCTCTATCTTTCTGTTTACAGATAATTCTATGAGTCTCTGTTTCCTCTGGTGATAGTAAAAGTAAGCCTAGTTAATCACCATATTTTCTGGATAACTATGTAAGTCAGAATCACCCTTTCCAGTGTCTCTTCAGTCTTGTCTTTCAATTGCCAAATTTTTCAGACCATAAGGCATATCTGACTATAAGACACACACAGTCGAGAAAACAAGAAAAAAGAAATCTGAACCAGTATGCTAAAATGTTCTAGGGTACCTCACCTTCGAAACCTGAGATGCACCCTCATTTTTCCCCCAGTTTGGAGAGTGTCCTATGGCCTGAAGAATACATATATAACTTCACTGCAGAGATTAGATGAAAAGATTTGCAAGGAGGTAGTTTAAGCTGGCCACCTCTGAGTTGTAAATCACCCACAAGATTTGAGGAGAATATCTTCTCTGCCTACACCTGCTTATGACCTGCTCCAATTACTTTGCCTATGTTTTGTGGTCTCTACTTTAGACATCAGAGTATCTTCTGGTATACTTTCATTGCTCTATTTTCTCTCTCAGAAGCCACATAGGCCCTAGCAGCTATCTGCATACAGATCTTTAAATCTTGGGAGTAAAGCCCATTCTCAGACTGCTCTTTCCTGATAATTTGGCTACATTGCATTTCAGGGTCTATGCTAAAATAAGTGCTTCTCTAAGAATCCTGTCTTCTCTTTCGGCTATGTTCTTGAAAATAAAGCATGGGCATATCAGAGGTAATTATGTATTTTCTTATTCTTTAAGATGTGAATCAAGTACAGAGAAAGGGAGGGCTAAAATCTTACTTGGATATGGAATCTCGCTTCTCAACCCCTCTCCAAGTTTCTTCCTAGGAGCAGAAAGAAATTTAAGTTTTGGTTTGTGCAGCATAAAAACTAGTCTTTTTTAAAAAAAAAACTAGGTTTTATATGATCACTTATTTTTCCCAACTTTATTCTTTCTGGATCAATTTTATGCTGTATTTTTATGGACTGATTTCTTTTGCCACTAAAATCATCTCAGCTCATATGAATCAGAATGCTTTGTGTTTCAGATCTATTGTAGCTATGAGCTTTAAAATTCCAATTAGCAGTTCCGCTGGCTTTTCAAATAATTGTTCTGCATTATACGCATCCTCAGTGTGAGGGAAGTGTGGATGTGATGCTATTGCAGTTGTTAGAATCCAGAGGAAAGAAAATATAGCTTACCAGGATAATCAGGAGAAGGGAATTTTAATTAATATTTAAAAATAGAATTGCTACATTTGAAATCAGTTACAAGGAAACTCTGACCAGATGTAAGACTATGAGTCTTCAACAAGATGATAGCTCAACAGATGATAGGTAGGTAGACATTAGACATGCAGGCAGGCAGATAGACAATAAGTTGGTATATGCAAAATAGATAGATCAAAATAGCAAAAGCAAAAACCATTGCCATTGAGTCTACTCTGATGTGTATCAACCTGAGCCAGGGTTTTCAAGCTGGTAAGTCTTTCTCCCCTGGAGAGACTGGTCCATTTGAACTGCTGAGCCTTTCTTAGCCGTTAGGTGCTTATGAAATAGCACCACCAGGGCTCCAAGATAAGTAGATATTTTTTCCTACACAATATTCACTTTACTATTATGAAAACACTGCATATATCAAAAGACTGCGAAGCCGAGATCTCATTCACCTAGTGTATCTTCTGTTCGTTCACTTATGACAGCTATATGAGTGCATGCTGGCCTCTTTACCACCGTTGCCAGTGATATTTGCTAAGAGTTCCTCTTATCTCCCGCCCCCTCCCACCAACATTAAGAACAGCCCCGTTTTTCCAGTTGCTCAAGCCCAAAGACAGTGTCCTTGAATCCTTTCATTTTCACACCCACATCCAATGCCAAAAGAAGTCTCCTGTTCCTGTTGTTCTACCGATAAAATCTGCACAATCCTACCAGCTCTCCCCACATCTACCCATGTCACTCTGGCTTAATTTACAACCAGCCCTTTCCTAGATTTTATGCCTTTTAAAATGTCCTCACTGTTTTTCACACTTGCCCTCTATAATCTACTCTCCGAGGAGGAGTCGGAATAATTTACCTAAACGGATTAGCATTTTAACCTGTATTGTTTGACTACTGGCACCAAACTCTGTAAATATCTTCACACTCAATTGTTGTTGGGCTTTGTTGAGTCAAGTTAGATTCATAGAACTCTGTATGACAGAGTAGAAATACCCACCCTAGGGTTGTAATGGCTATAAATTGTATAAAGGAAGAAAGATCTTTCTCCTTACAGAGTCATTGGGTAGATTTGAACCACTGACTTTCAGTTAGCAGATGAGCACTTAATTGTTGTGCCACCAAGGCTCTCACATTCAACTTTGTGCCAACGTATTGAGAATAGCATATAGAACTAAGATCTCTCCCATCTGACTGCGTTTTGAGTCTCCCTTTTGCTCATTCTGCTCCAGCCACCTCATAGCCCTCGACTCCACATGCAAACCTGCCTCGGGTTCTTCCACACAGCACATCTTCCTAACGGACTTCTCTTCTCCGTCAGGGATGGTCATTTCCTATCTCTTCTGTTTTGTCTGCAAAGCTCACATTCTCCCAAGTCTCTGTGCATATACCTTTGTCCACAGAGCTGTTGTTGACATGGAGTCAATTCTGGCTCGAGGTGACCCCATGGGAGAGGAGCTATTTTCAGGGTGTGACCTATTGGAAGCAAATAGCCAGAGCTGTCTTCTGGGGCACATCTGGATAGGGGTAAGTTTTTGGTTAGAGGCTGAGCACTTCATTATTTTTGTCGGAGACTCCCGGGAAATGACCATTATCTACCTCTGATGCACATGTTGACCTGTACTCTTTTGCTTTTATGCTTTCCATTTGAAATTCTTATTTTTAATCATTTTATTGGGGGATCATACAACTCAAGACAAACCATACTTCGATCTATTGTATGTCAAGCACGTTTGTACATTTTTGTCCTTATCATTCTCAAAGCATTTGATTTCTCTTTAAGCTCTTGGCAACAACTCCTCGTTTTTTCCCTCCCTCCTCAATCCCTCTTCCTTCATGAACCCTTGAAAATTTATAAATTATTATTACTTCATCATATCTTACACTGTCTGATGTCACCCTTCACCCACTTTTCTGTTGTTTGTACCCCAGGGAAGATGTTCCATGTAGATCATTACAATCAATTCCCTTTTTTTACCCGACCTTCCCTCTACCCTCTGGGTACCATTCTCACCACTGGTCCCAAAGGGATCATCTGACCTGGATTCCTTATGTTTCTGGTTCCTATCTGTACCAGTGTACATCATCTGGTCTATCTAGCCAGATTTATAGGGTAGAATTGGCATCATTTTAGGGGAGGCGGATGGGGAGGAAGCAATGAAGAACATGCATGTAACAAACACATGCATGATGATGAGAAAATAGATCTATGTGCTTTTGTAACTCTGAATATGCTATATCATATTCTTGATAATAAAGCTTGTGATTTATTTTCTACCTGTGAATTTTGTTCACTGATGCATTTCAAACACAAGAATTAAAAAATACTGGGGGGCAGGGCAAAGGCAGTGATGGGTGTGTAATAATTAGGAAATCATCCTACAAAGACTTTGTGAACTCTCCCTGGCGTGGCATTAGGAGAAGAGCCACATGGGACCTACATTCCATTCTCATTGTACACAGTCTTCTTTGACTCCCACCTTTGTTCTCTCAGGAATTCTACCTTGCTACTTATATGCTTTGGCTATGTTTGACTTGAGCATATGCAATTGTGACCTCCAAGAGGGCAGAACTACTTATTTTCACAGCACCCTCCTTCTAGTGGAAGTTCAATGGCAAGAGAATATTTTTAAGGTGTGAAAAACCACAGGTTTTTCGACAAAGATCATAGTATCCTTGGCAGTAAAATTTCCCCAAGACTTGATTTTTGCATTCTATGTGTTAGAGTCACAATTAAATTTAATTTATTTTTTGGACATAGTTAATAGGCCTTTATACTTTTTGCAGCCGTGCTCGGTTGTTGGCTCTCTTTCTAAATTTAATGGTGACTACCCATCAAAGCCATCTGCAATAATCAGCTTAGGCTTTACCAAGTCTCTAGAGTCCCAATTTCTGGACTCTTCCCTCTCTTTGCACATCTATTGATTCTTCCCCGACCTCATCCTCTGTGAGATCTTGCCAAAAGCTGCAAGCAGCCGTCAATACATAGTAGCCTTTTTTCCCCTCAGTCACTTCCTGTAGATTGAAAAGCTCAAAATACACTAACTCTGTCCGCAAAGTTATCTGATACGCCACTTCCATCAAACGTCTATCGCATTTGTGTGGAAGTCCCTGGATTTTCTGACCTTCAATATATTTCTTTCACATTGTCTATCAACTACACCAATGTCATATTTTTAACTTTTTCTGATGGAAATCCCTACACCTAGCACACACTGTTTCAGGTTCATGAGAGTTTAAGAACACAACAGGATTCTTTCTTATCAATATAGCAGACAGCATGGGTCATTTAGGCAGCCATTTTTCATGCATTGATTCAAGAAAATAAGGTGCTTTTTTACTTCCATTCTACCCTCCATTCTCATTTGTGTCCATCTGGCAGGACAAAACATTTGCAAAAGACATATCCTCTCTCTCTTAAAAGCCTTGGGCTAGAAATGGCTCCTACTTTTGTTTGCAAAATTAGGGATAATTTGGCCAAAAGACCATGCCTACTTCAGAGAAGGCAGAAATGTAGGTTACTGAGAAAGTTATAGCCCCTTGCTTTCTGATGGTTGGACCAGCATGCAGCTGCCTTAGCCAGTTCCTTGCTTCGTCTGACAAGGCTCACTTCCTGCACGACATCCCTGAGGTGAAGCCTTTTAGAACTACCCTGATGTAGCCCTGGGTACTGGAAAAGCCTTGTAGGGGCCTCTGCCAGTGCTAAGGTGCTTACACATTCACTGATTTGACTTTCCTCCTGCACTCAGCATCATTGAGTGTGTCTTGTGAGATGAAGTAGACTGTGTGGATTGGTGTTGGACATATGGATTAATGTTGGATTTGTGGGCTTGGGCAGCACTAGGTTGGTATGTTTTTTTGATGTGCACCTAGCCTTTATAAAAAACTCTCTCTTACACATATGAATTTCTGTGGATTTGTTTCTCTCACGTACCCCAACTAACACAATTACCCAGGTGCTCAACTACAATTCTATTTTAATGGAAGTGGAGAGACTTAGGTAGAATGTCCACCGTAACTTTCACCCTTACCAACCTGAGCCTCGTTCCTTGAGGAGTTGTGTAAAAGTAGCTATCAAATATTCCACTCTAAATATGCTTTATAATTGTAAATAATGTTGGTCCAGTTCAACATTCTGAATCTGTGACAGGTACAAAAATAATGTGATTATATTTCTATGACACTATATCAGTTTCAGGAGTTCTGGTTTCACTGTTTGGAAAATGTTGAACCCCTAATGCTAAGGTCTATGGTTCATTGCCACAAGTTGACCCTCAGGGGAAGTTGAGGCTATCTGCTCCATTAAAGACTTATATCACATACATACAAACCCTACATATGGTTTTACCATATATCAGAATACACTTAATGGAAGTGGGCTGTTCATTTAAGGAACAACCTTTAAAATTTAGTAAGTTTTCTAATAGGAAAACAAACATAAATATTCTTAAATTACCTCAAACTTCTATTTAAATAATTATGGAAATCATTTAGGAAGCATAGGAGGAATGGGGCTAAGTCTCAATTTTAATAGATTGATTTGCAAAATATTTTTGTATGTATTATCTCTTGGGGATATATCAGAAAATAGCATGTGGACCAACTTTGACCTTCTGTAGTCATACAAGAAAGAAGAAAAATCCGACTGTTCACAGTCTCAAGCCAATTGCCAGAAACCAAAGGTCAGATATGTCTCCAAACTCCATCCTTCATGACCTATTCTAACATCAATTTTACCTCCATGACACTGAACTTGTCTATGTAGTTCAGTAACTCAGCGTAATAGCCACACAGAACTCTGGAGGAATTACATGGAGATCCCTGCCAGAGCTAAGATCCTTCTATTGCCAATGGATCTACAAGACTTTCTACCCACTGACCTCTGGTCTTCTGGCATTCGACGTCATTGCATGTGCTTCCTGAATCTGAAGAGAACTTTATAGTTTGGTTTCAGATATATGGGCTAATATCAGACTTATGGACTTGGTCTGGTCTGGGCTGGTCTGTTGTCTCACTATTCATCTTCTCTTGTATATAAAGCTCTTTCTTATACACATGCTTGTTCATGAATTTGTTTCTCTAGTCTACCCAGACTAACACAATATATTGACAGATTTGGACCTCACACTTCATTCTAGCCCCCCATAAATTTTATTTAAAGCTATTTCAAATTGTCATATTTTCTGCTTTTCAATTAAGGTTTCACTCTGCTTTGTTCTATTAAAGTTTTTTATTTTGTTGTTGATGATGTTTGTATCTTATATGTGATTCTTGTGATTTTCTATATACAAAATCTAGGAAATATGAATCTATGGAGACAGTAGCTAGATTAATTTTAAACCAGAGAGCCCTGGCAGTGTAGTGATTATACCTTGGGCTGTGATCTGCATGAGTAACAGTTGGAAACCACAAACAGCCCCACAAGAGAATGACCAGACTTACTACTCCCATAAGCAGTTACCGCTTCAGAAACCTAGAGCTCACTATGATTCACACTTGACTTGATGACAGTGAGTTCAGATTCTTTTGTTTTTGTTTTTTAAGGCATGTCAGGAAAGGTTGAGGGCAGAAGGAACTAAGAACAATGAGGACAAGAAAGAAAAAATATTACCTAAGTGCTTGCAGTGATGATTGCATAATATTTCTTAATATAGTTGAATGATTTTGTATGATAATTGTATGATGATTGTATAATATTTCTTAATATAGTTGAATGATTAAATTGCAAGCTATTTGAATTACATGCCAATGAAAGAAAAAACTAAAAATTTTATTATACATAGTTTGGACCAAAGGGGTGGGGGTGATCAAAAGGGCAGCATTTGCTCCGGCATAAAGCTTAGAAAGTAGCATGGGTAGAAATGAAGGAAAAATGAAGCAGTAAAAGCTGGAGGAATGTGAAGAATTCTATTACATTGTCAAGACTACGATCAGCATCACAAAATAAAATGCTGGTGAATTATTGAGTGGAAAGCCAATTTGCTCCTTGAACTTTCACTCAAATCACACTAAAATCCTTGCTCTTACAAAAGAGAATTCAACAAAATTAAATGATCTTTGCTCTGTACATGCAGGAACATTCATTTAAATAAAACCATAAACAAGAAAAATGTGATGTGTCTTATGTCATTGATGTACTCATGAGGATTCTCATCTACAGAGAACCCACAGTAAAAATATTTACATCTTTGAAAATTGGGCCTTCTAACAGAAAATAATAAATACATACTCCTATCAGTGAACTCACTTTGTATTGAAGTTCATGGGTTTGTCTAACTTGATTAAGGTTTTTTCATTTTGTTTTCTTTTTGCCCTTTATTACTGCTGAAACAAAAGGATGGCAGGTGAACGCAAAAATTAATCCATTAGCGTGAACATGTTTCCATTTCAAAGTATGTTAATTTCGTTTCTACTTTGTCAGCTTTAATTTGTCACTGAACCGAAAATGGGGTAATTGTGCCAGCATTTAAGTTCTCATACAGACACAAGGTTGCTCCTACTTTTGTAAAATTACATTCAGATTTTGTTGACAGTGCTTAATGTATTACAAGGCAACATGTGTTGAGACTTAGCTCTGAACATGTCAGATTAAATAAAAATAAAAATTAATTTAATGACAGCTCCATACAGACATTTGCTCATTATGCTACAGATTGTGTGTATGAATGTGTGTGAAATCACTGCGATGTCACCTAAAATACCATAAATTTCCTTTTACTGCAAGTAAGGAGCCTTAGTGGCACTGAAGGACAAGCGTGGAAGCATGGATACTATCTGTAAGATTGACAGTTCAAACTCACCTCTGTAGCACAAAGATGAGGGCATTTGTTCTCATAAAGATTAATAGTCACACAGACCCTTCACAGAGGTGTTATGAGTTGCAGTCAAATGATGGCCATTGGTCAATGCTAGCATGTCTGTTTAGAGTCTAATTTAGAGTTTAAGCTTTAGAGGATGAAAGAGTAAGTCGTGAGTGAGAATAAGGACAAAAGTGTTTCTAATTTATGAATCCCAAACTCATAGCCTTCTCATCCTGTTAGGCCACTCTCGATAATAAACTTTCAAGTAGGATAATTTGTTAGCTCTTAGAATGTCAATACATGTCACACAATTAGGGAAAATAAAGTATCTGCTTCATATATTAAGGAAAAGTATCCAGAGAACTTTTTAATAGATTTAATTACATATGGATATTTTACAATATTTTTGAAAACAGTAGATGCTTCATTTTATCTCTTAATATTCTTAATCATAAACAAGAACTAAATAAATATCTGTAACATTTGATTATAGCTTTTGGTTTTTCTTAAATAACTGATCAATATAATATAATCATATTAGATTTTCCATGTTTAAACTATAAAATTAAACATCTGTGTGTTTTATTTACACTAATGTTTTGCCAAAAGAGAAGTTAAGAACGGAATAAAATCTGTTCCCCAAATTTTATCCCATGGAAAGGACTGGAAAAGTAAATATGAATTTTACTTTAAGAACATTATTGGTTGCTAGATGCATTTCCTTAAGTTTATTTATGTGTTAAAATACCCCTAATAATCCTATATCCATTCGTGGAATTATATTTCTTTTACTTGCGTTAAGTATCTTGCTTTTATACTTTGATGTATATCCAATGAATTTTATCACTTCATAAAAATAAATAACATCATTATCTTGTTTTCTAATTCAGGTTTATAATTGTAAGAAATGTATATTTCTGAAATCTTAGGAATTATCTTTGGGGGGCATCATTGCCCTCTGGTGGTCATGGGAGCTACCCAGCACTGCTCCTGAAAGCCGCCGCTGTGTTTGAACCGCCAAGCCTGTGGGTCACAGTACCATACTCAACCACTTACGCCACCGGGCCTCAGCCCAGGAATTGTCTTTTCTCCTATAATTCCCCAATTAACTCTTCACCAAAGAAGAAATTCAAATTCAAATATAAAAGCATAAATTCCTATGCAACTATATTTATAACTCAAATTTACTTTATAAAAATACATGAAGTATGCAATGGTACAATTATGAGTTTTGCTTTGATTATTTTCACTTTATTTTGATTCTGATTTATTTTTGCTTATGGCTATACCAAATTTCCAACCTTTTTCTTGTTCACTATTAATGAATAGATTTACAAAACAAAAATACTTTTTGTTGTAGAAAAAATCAAAAGAAAAATAAAAGTCTTCCCAACTTTAATTCTATTATTATTTTGGTATATATTTTGCAGTCATTATATGGTTTTATATAATAATTAAAAGCATATTATTTTGGAAGTATATTTTGTTTGTAAGAGCTAGAAAGCAAAAAGTACAATGAAGGATAAATGATATATCATTTTAAATATGCAAATAGACAGGAGTAATCTTGATGCTATGTAAAATAAAAACTAAAATTTTATTAATGCTACAAATACCAGAAAGTTATTTTTTGGTGTTTAAATGACTGTGCCAAGACAGCATTCAACTGTGAGGATTATAACCAGTTATGGATCATCTTAGGAAGAATGAAAATTCTAGCACATTCTTTGTGCTCATGTGAAACTTGTATGTGTTGAAGAAGCAGTTATGGGAACAGAACAAAGAAATACTGCATCATTTCAAATCAGGAAAGGTGTACATCACCACACGTGTTCCATCTGCACGCTGAGCAAATCATCAGAGAAGATGGCTCAGATGAAGAAGAACGTGACATCAGGAGTGAAGGAAGGCTTACAAACAACCTTATAGGCAAATGATACATCATTGCTTGCTAAAAGTGAGGAGGAATTGAAGATTAAGATCAAGGATTTTACCTTTCAGTATGGAATACCACTCAATGTAAACAACACCAAAGTCCTCATAACTGAACCAAATAGGTAACATTATGGTAGAGGGAGGAAAAAAAATGAAGTTGACAAGGATTATGTCTTTTTTGAATCCACAACCAATGCTCATGGAAGCAGCCATCAGGCGATGGAAAGAGGAATGGCATTGGGTAAATCTGCCAGGCAACACCTCTGAAAACCAAGGATGCTATTTTCAGGACCAAGGTTCTTCTGCCCCAGGCCATGATAGTATGTATACCTCATGTGTATGTGAAGTGGGACATTGATAAAGGATGACTGATGAAGAATCGATGCTTTGAGGTGATGCTGGCGAAGCTCATTAGAAATACCATGGACTGCCAAAAGGACAAACAAGTCTGTCTTGAAAGCAGTACAGCCAGAACACAACTGAGAGGGAAGGACGGTGAGACTTCATCTAACATACTTTGAACGTGGTCAGGAGAGACCAATCCCAGGAGACTGGCATCATGTTTAGTAAAGTAGACGTGCAGCAAGAAACAGGAGGAGCCCCAATATGATGGACTGACACAGTGGCTGCCACAGTGGGCTCAGCAGAGAAGCAATTGGGAGGACGGCCTAGGGCCGGGCAGTGTTTGGGTCTGAAGTGCCTAAGGTCACTGTGGGTCAGAACTGACCCAGAGGCACCTAGCAATGACAAGAGCAAACAGATGTATCCATGGAACATGTGAGATTTTTAAAACTCAATACACAAGCTAAAACGTTTTAAAGTCATTTTCATATCACCGTATTAATTATTAATAAATAATCACCAGGAATTCCTGAAATTTAATCTTACTAATAGATGTTTTCATCGGTACTGCTTCTTCATCAGCTCCCATGATTTTTCCAATGGTTTCCTGGGTTACTTAGAAAAACTTATGTTAATCTTATAAAATAACCATTTCATGTATAACTTGTGGAAATAATCTTTTTTTCATGTGGAATTTGTGGAATTCTCAAGATAACTTGCTAAATTGTTTAAATTCTAAGATATATTTATGGGTTGTATATCAATAGTAAAGAAATGAGGTGGAAGCCATGCCTGACTTTCTCTAGCTACAAAAGGACAAGAAAAAACCCACTTTCTACCAGTCCAGATCGTTTGCCACAAGGCAGAGTGCAGACATGCCTCCCACTTCCTTCCTTTATTACCCTCTTCTAACTCCAACGACCTATCCTACAGTTGATTGAATAATTCATTGCTATGGTCACACAAAGAACTCATAGAAAATACTCCTAACTATAGGAATTTATTTGAGAAACTAACAATTTAGGAAATGGTCAAGATGTGGTCTTTCTTCCCCCCTCCTCCCACCCCCACCAGGCTAGCAGGGGTCTCTTTCTAGTTCTTGATCCTGATCTCTGAGTCACTAGGTGCCTTGACTTCTGTCTCACCCCTATACCTGGGAGGTCACGTGTCACAGAGCCTCCCTCCTGGTCTCGGCTTTTTTTCATGGCCTCAGGCTGCAGCCTTCAGCCATGGTGGGCTTGCCATGTCAGACAGGGATCTGGAAGTCACTCTGCATGCAGCTTTTCCTTCTTGGTGGCCATGGACACCTCTTCCTGCATCACTTTAACTTTCATTTCAAATTAAAAAGCTAACATCACCTTTATAGTAAAAATGGAAAAAGCTGCATATTTATATAATGTGGGTATTTTTTAATAGTTTAAACCTAAGTCACTGATACAGGATAGCAATCATAACTGTCTTAGCTAAGACAGTTTAAGGACACCTTCATCAGGTAACATATATTAAACTTTTAAATATCAGCTAAATATGTTAATATTGTTTATCTTTTAAATGAAGACAGTATGGATAAAGTATTTTTTCATCAAAGTTACTGCGTTATGGTGGTGCCTACATTTTAACTTGTATAAGGCAATTTGGAAAAAGATATCTTCTAAATATTTTTACTATCTCTCACTAAAATAATTTTAAAAACTGATTATTTATAAAGGTAATCCTGTTAAATGAAGAAGCCAAAGAAGTAAGCATGCTTTTCCTTAAGTAGCACCTAAAAATTCGGTGGGGAAGACATCATGTTTTTAAAAAAGGTAAAAAGCTGATCCCCGGTGGCGTAATGGTTGAGTGTGGGACTGCAGTCCACTGGTGGTTCAAATCTAGCAGCAGCTCTCCAAGAGCAAGGCTGGGCCTTGCACTCCCACCAGAGTGCAGTGATTCCCCCAAAAAATAAATAAATAAAAATAAAGTAACCTATGACCACCAGAGGGCAGTGATGCCCCCCCAAATAAATTAATTAAAAAGGAAAAAAGAAGTGCTACCAGCTAGCACAAGTTTGATGCTAGTGAGTGATCTCAAAGTTGAAGATAATAAAGTATGTTTATTAAAAGAATAGGGTCAGAATCGATCATTTCCAAGCTATCATGGGAAAGGGACTGCCTCTGGAGGACTTCATGCTTGATCATCTAAAATGTCAGAAAATTTGTTAAAAACATGGTCCATGGATAGATATGATGGGAAATGTCAGAAAAAATACCCTGAACTATTTGGATAGTTATAATGGTTGTAGCAGTGGTCTCAAATATGGCAACTCAAATATGGTTGTGAGTATCCGGACAGTTCAAGCAGCAGTAATTCTTTATTTTCTTTCATTGCTTGTTAGTTTTGATATGTTTTTTAATTTGTCTATATCCTCCTTTTGTTTAATGCTACAACAAGTAATATGCTAAGACAGGATGCATGATTTAACATTTTTGACTGCTTCATATAATGAAACTACTTACTCTGTCTCCTCACTAGACTGATATGCTTTTTTAGTATAGAATTTATAAAAAGTAAAACAGCTTTGAGGTGATTGTTGTTCTGTCCTCTCAAGTCCAGCATTGCTGCAGAAGTGTTTGGAAACAGTCTCCTTTCCTTCCTGGTATGGGATCAAATTGTTTCTTTTTTATATATGTACACTAGGAATTTTAGGAATTTGTCTTTAATCTGAGACTTTATGATTTTTCTTAATATGGTGAATAGGTATTTACTTTTTAATTCCAAGTTTCCCTCAACTTTCTGAACGCTTTAATATGGCACAAAAGCCATGACAGTTAGACTGTTAATATTTAAACATATTATAAATTGAACAGTCAAATTCTATTAAGCAATTCAGGTTCACCTTTTAAAAATTCTTCCAAAGTTTATAAAATAATGAGATGCACAAGTTGCTCCACAGAGATGACATTACTTGATATAAATTATACTATTTTAATAAGCATATACTACTGTATGCATAATCAGCCGTACATGCTCACACATAGGTGCAGCTACACCCTCTTTTACCTTCTGATACTTTGGGTTCTCTAATCATAGGGATAAAATAGCTTTCAGAAATTAAATGAGACTGCTGTGAATCAAGATTTTAAAAAGACTGATAATAAGCAGATATTAAAGCATGCTGTCATAACAGAATTTGTTATATATTTCCATCATGTTTCTATAATAAAAATAAAGAGGATAGAAAAGAGAAAAAAGGAAACAAATACGAAGAAAAATAGGTCTCATCCAAATTTAAAGCTAGAGATTAACACCACAGGTAGACAAAGGTTTTGCTAAAGAAACCATGCACAGAAAGCTTTGGATTTCTATTGCCTGACACTGGGCTGAAAGGAAAAATGCATATGGATAAACTGATAGTTTGTTAGTTTTATTTCACACATAGCACAGTTCTCCAGAAATACATCCCAGTTCATGTATAGCAACATATTTTGTTTTATTTTTCACATATCTGTCATCAGCTATTCAAATCTGCCTGGATAATAGAGATAGTTCTAGAATGTTTTAGGTAAAGAAAAAAAAAACAATCACACTTAGTTGATAGAATTCAGAGTACAAAACAGCCTGCAAAACTTAATTTATATCATATTATGACACAATTTTGATTTCATGGACGTAAGTCAAATGCTTGGAAAATTAAGTGTAAACTTTGGCTGACTAACTACAAGGTTGGTCATTCAATTTCACCAGCCAATTAGTGCTGAAGGAGAAAGTTCAGACTATCTACTCCCACAGAGATTTACATCCATGGAAACCTCACAGAGGGTCATTATGAATCAGCATCGAGTTGATATTGTTTTAAGTTTTTTAAATACACAAATAACACACTAATGGTGTTAGTAGTTTGTGAAATAATTTGCGCATCAGACCTATGAATCCTCCTTTTATAAAGACAAATGTCTGCTCTCACCCATGTCTTAGTAATGATAGCTTATAAAGTGGTAGTTGAAGCAAAGAAAAAGGACAGCCTATGGGTTCTTGTCCTACTTTATTATCCAATTAAAACAAAACAGACCCTGTGTGAAAGAGAAATAGAAAGAGACCTTATTGTCTGCACAGACCAGGAGCATGGGGAGCAGGGTGTCTCATGACCCCAATGCTGCTGACTCTCTTAATTGGGACACCTGGGTCTTTTATTCCTTTCCATTTATGAGATGCTGACTTCTTCCAGTCACTCCCCAACTTGTAATTTGCCTCCATCTATAAATGGAGATATGGTAGTCATATTTTCCCAAATGTTCTATAGACACAACTTTTCCTGCATAATGTGTCCCTTCCTGGTGATTTTTGTACTGGGGTCAGTTGAAGGACAGGGGTGTATGGACTGCACATACTCTGACTTCATTGAGGCTGAGAACAGGCAATCTGTGTAGAGGGTGTTAAAGTCAAACCCTGATGGCCGTGATGTGCTAGAGGGGAAATGTCAACAGAAGGAGGAGCAGGACGGTTACACAGCAAACTGAGAGTTAAAGAAAGGGGACGTTAATCTCAAGCTTTCCAGTCAGCTGTAAGAACACATATTCAAAAACAGAGAATGCCCATCACAAGGAGCAAAATAAAAGAAAAATATCTAGAAAATTCTTGATGTTTATACAGTACTCACCCATGTCTACCTTTCATTTAAGGAAACAAAAGTTTCATGAACAATTTGGACATTATCTCAGTCAGACAAATGAGGGTTTAACCTACCATCTACCACACTAAATTTACTGGTGAGATCATTACAGACAACCACTTCAGAAAAGACCAGGTGCTCTGTCCAGGAACGTTTCTGTTATTTTAGGAATAACTAGGACACTCACTAGAATAACTAGTGATTTCTTTTGAGAGTCTCCTATGCATTCCATATCCACTAGAAACTTGTCTTGCTGAACTCAAGTCACTCTTCTGTAATGATAGTCATAAACACAGCAGGGATCATATTTCTGTGAAATATTCGCTAAAGGCAAAGCCTACAACTAGGGTACACTGTGTGCTTTATATGTGTCCTGATCTCAAGGTTCAATATACAAAAGCTTGTAAACATTAATTTTTATGATTGGCAATGCATTCACATGACAAATTAGAAAGGGAATAGTTGTAGTGAGCAATGACTGAAATACTTTCTCCACAAGAAAGTGAATCAAGAGAACCTTCCTCTTTCTTAGTATGAAATATCTACATTTGTTGAAGATATCATTCAATTATTTCTCTTTTTTCTTCAGGGCCTCTAGCCTTTAAGGAAATAGTGTGCTCAGAGCTTAAAAATGATGGACTTAAAAACAGTACATCAAGAGAATTGAACAGAAGAGCACATGAGAGCAAGACTCTGGTAGAAACAGAGATACAATAACTATCACTTTCTGGAATGAAAGAGGCAAATGAATGCAAGGGAAGACAAGTGGGGGGGGGGGAGTAGAGCAACTTCACAATTTAGAAGTTAAATGCATCATGCACATAAATGTGTGAATGTGAAAATGGGATGGAAGGACTCCCTAACTGCTTGGTCTTCAGGAAAAAAATGAGAGAAAATTAAAAGTTAAAAAAAGGAGAAGTCCATTTACTTTAGATCATAGGCTCATCTAAATTGTCAACTGGTACGTTTTCCAGTTTAAGGATTGGTGAGGACTCAAGTTGACAACTATCTCTGACTCTCAACCCCTCTGAGGTGAAACATGAGATTACGCTTTTCCAGGGTCGGGAGTTGATGACCTGTAGACACTTGTACAAAGTCCACTGTGAGGAGTCAATTTGGCCTCATATCTACCCCCTGGGAGTTGTCAAGACTGTAACTCTTTAAGGGAGTAGAAAGGCATCTTTCTCCCTCAGAGCTACTGGTAGTTTTCAAATGCTGACCATGCACAATGCAAACTGACACATAACAACGACCCCTCTAGGACAATTGTATAAGGAATTCTGAATTGCACTGTTCTTGACCTGACCTGCAAGAGTGAAGCTTACCTAGTCAGAACATGCAAGGATATGGCAATGAATGCTTAATTGTTTCTTAATTTTGCCTCTTGATGAGATAGCAATTTTAACTCAATTACAAATCTGTGTATGGTAAAAATATCTCCTGTATTAATTTCTTTGGGAGGATAATAATATAAATGAAAAAGACATGGAATCTGTACCCAGAGAATTTATTTTTTCTGTTTCCTCGATGAGTTTCTCTATCCTTCAAAATAAGGGGGTTACTTGGATGTACTCATCTCTTCAGAAAATATGCATTTAGCATCCATTTGTTCAATTTTTTGCTGGAAATATGATCATAGGTAGATCCATACAAGATTGCTGGAAGCACATGCAACTTAACAAAATGCAGGTTGGGGTAACTCCTATATCATGGTAAATGGCCCCGATGAGGCAGTGTGTTAAGCATTGATTTGCTCACTGAATGGTCAACAGTTAGAATCTCTGCTTCTGAGGAGAAGATAAGACAGTGTACATCTCTGAAGAGTCACAGCCATAGAAGGCCTAAGGGGTAGCCCTCTAGGATCACTGAGCACCTAAATAAACTCTGCAGCAGTAGGCTATGTTGATTCAATTCCAACTTATAGTAACCCTATGTATAAGCAAAGCAAGACTTGGTCCTGCATCGTCTTCTCCATCAGTGCTATGTTTCAGCCCATTTTGCAGCCACTCTGTCAATCCATCTTTTTAGGCTCTTCTTTCCACCAAACCTCTCCCATGTATGATGCCCTTTTTCAGGGACTGTCCTTTCCTGATAACATGCCAACAGCTATGAGAACAAGTCTCCCCATCAATTCTAAGGACAATTCTCACTGACCTCTCTCTACAATAGTTTTATCCATTCTTTGGAAGTCCAAGGTATGTTTAATATTCATCACCCCCCCTATTTTGAATGTGTTGATTATTATTCCATTTTCCTTACTCATTGTCTAGTTTTCATTTGCATATGTGACAAGTGAAAATACTATGGTTTGTGTCAGACACACCTGAGTCTCCAAAGTGTCATTTTTGTTCCTAACACTTTCAAGAAGTCTTCTGCGACAGATTTGCCCAATAAAGACCTTTCTTTTTTTTTTTTCTTTTTTTGACTATTGCTTCCATGGGAATTGATTGTGCATCCAAATAAAATTAGATGATCAAAAGTTTCAATCTTTTCTAGTGATTACGATTATGTCTTTGTGTTTTGGTTCATTTATTAGAATTTTCTTTCTATTAAGTCAACTTTAGTCTTTGATCTTCTTCAGTAAGTTTTCAAATTCTATTAGCTTTGAGCAGCAAGATTTTGTCATGTGTGTATTGCAGATTGCTTAGAAGGCTTCCTCTAATCCTGATATACCATTCTTTGTATACAGTCCAGTTTCAAAAATATTTTACTCAGCATATACTAATAAGACAAGCCTGATACACAACTTTTATGATTTTAAACCATGAATTATTCCCCAATTCTGTTCCAATAATTGTCTATTGCTCTATAGATAAGTCACTCACAAATACAGGTAAGTGTTCTAAAAGTCCAATTATTAATGCTGTTTTTTATTATTTGCTATGATCCACAGAGTTGGATGCATAGTCAATAAAACACAGGCAGTTATCTTTTGGTTATTTCTCTTTTCAGCTAAAGTCATTTGGCATTAGCAATCTTATATCTCATTTTATTTCCTCATCTGAATCTGGCCTGAATTTCTGGCAGATTCTGCTGCCATGTTTTAAGAACTATCTTCAGATACATTTACTTGTGTATGCTGGAATGATATTATTTGACAATTTCCACATTTTCTGTATCACCATTTTTTGGAATCCTCCCTAGTATGGATTTCGTCACAATCTATTGATTCCAATTCCTTGCAGTCGAATGCATTTCCAGCATCTCAATTGTTGTTCTTGCAGAATAGCAGTAGCAGACTTCTGGAGGCAAGTTAGTATATAAACCGTGTGTCTCAGCACAGCAAGCTGGAAGTAGTGGGGACTTGTACTACAGAGGGTACAAAACGACTAGATCGAGCAACACACTGCTTTTTAGTTCATGATAAGGTTTAGGGACTTTCACCAAATAGCACCAGGGAAATTCTCAGGGAACTTTAGTGAAGGGGTAATAAAACTAGAATTTTAATTTAGAGGTTATTTTTTTTAAGAACCACAGAGTATATGACTGAATTAATGAACTTAATTTAAATCTTAATGATTTATAGAGCTCCTTCCCAGAAAGAAAACTGTTGATTACAACATTGTAGGATACACAGACTGCTCTGTGAGGTCTGTACGTCACTTGGGAATTTGGGGAAATCATCTTGAAGAGTTTGGTACCCAAGTAATGAACCATGTTAGCTCATAGGAAAACTGTGTATGAGAAGTTAGAGGCAGCAGGACTCATCTCTGAAATGGAAAGGTACATGGATTTAGAGCTCTCTATTTGCCTCTGGGAGAAAGAGCCTGGTTGCATGACAGTTAAGAGCACAGTTGCTAGCTTAAAGGTTGGTGGTTCCAGTCTGCCTGCAACCCTCTGGGAACACATGTGACAGCCTGCTTCCAAAGAGATTGCCGACTTTGTACACCCACGTGCCACTTCTGTCTTGTCCTCAGGGGTCACTATGAGACTGAATAAACTCAACAGCAATGGGTTTATTCCTGGGGGACTGTCAAGAACCTTTTTTTTTTCTTTTAAAGAAATTGATGGCCTTTAATAGAGTCAATGTTGGGAAAAACAATTCTGAAGAAATGTCAATTTCATTGACATGAAATGAATATAAGAAGGTCAAGAAGTTTTCTAAGAGAGAATACTTTAGCTGGGGTTTCAGACTTATTAACAAGCAAACAAATATGCATAATAATTACAGAGATTGTGCTCAAGATTAATGGCAAATTATTAGGAATTGTTACATATAAAAGGGAAGTAATTAGATTTTCTACTTATATGTAGAAGAAGAATCATTTAGACCAGAGATATGCTATCAGCTTCTTTTTTCTTTTTAAAATTAAATTTATTTATTAAAATTGTCATTATTAATTGAGAGTTAATACATATATGAGAAGGTACTTCTCACTCCCAAATGGATTTTTTCACAGTTATAAATTTAATTTTTTAAATTTTTTGTTATCACTTTCAAAGTACTCTCCACTGCACTTAATATGTTTGTCAAATCTGCGATTCCATTCTTGGAAACATTTTCATACTCATCTGTTTGAATGGCTGAGGACAGCTCCCTTGATTTTTTCTTGCCTCTTCTACATCGTCAAATCACTGTCATCTGCATTCTTCTCCATTAGCAAAAAAAAAAAAAGAAAGAAAGAAATGGGGAAAGAGGCGTGCTGTTTTGTTTTGTTTTGTTTTGTTTTTTGCCAAAATCTGGAATATTGAGATGTGTGAGAGGTCTGGGTATGTGAGCCAGGTGCATTTTTGTGGTGGCAAAACCAGCTGCTCCTCTGCCATAAACCATTCCCATGTTAGACAATCTTTTCAGAATCTCTAAATAGGAAGCTTGATTAAAAGTCTGACCGGGGGGAACAAACTCCAAATGCACTATCCTCTTCACATCAGAAATGAGCATCATCGTGGTCTTTGACTTCACCTGAAGAGCTTTTGGGGAGCAAGGTGGTGATGGCGCTTTCTACTGGCTCGATTGGTAGTTGCTTTCAGGGTTCCAAGAAAAGCGCGGGTCTCCAGGCCAGTAACCTTGTTGCAAAAAGTCTGGGTCGCTTAGGAGCTGTTTTCACCGCACAGGATGTTTCCAGTTGACCTCTTTGCTGGTCAGTCAGAACAGGAGGCATGAATTTCACAGCGACAAACCTCATTCTGGATATCTGTCAACTTCTCGAATCAATAAAAATGTCGACAGACTTCATGCACTTAAGCTTGAAAATCTGTGACAGACCATTGAAGAAATCAGGAAGTTATCTGGACTATCTTGGAGCTTGGTTCAGCAAATTATAATGAAAGATTTGGAAATGAGAAGGGTCTCTATCAGCTTCTTAAAAGTATGCTCCAGGAGATTTTCAAATCAGGAAATAAAAGGAAAGACATGTTTCTTTGGATGAGGCTCTAATTAGACTGCTTGGTCACTTGAATAATTACCAGGGTCTTCAAGTCAGTTTTTACTTAAGGGTTTTCAAGACTGGAATCTTCCTGAAAGCACGTTGCCATACCAATTCTCCTGCAAAATGGCTCATGGGTTTGAACCACTGACCTTCTGTTTATCAACTGAATGCTTAACCGCTACATCACCAGAGCTCAAAGTAACAAAAGATTGGACTCTCTTGAGAATCTCTATTTCAAAAATCTTCAACTCTGTAAAAGAGGTCTCATTCTTCTTATTTTAGAAATTCAAAATCTGAGGAAGAGGAAGATAAAATAGATTGGCCAGAGCTACATAGTCAATAAATGAGGGGAGTTATCATTTGAATACATGTGATCTAATTTCAGAGACCACTCTCTTAATATATTTTCTGGACAGACAAAAAGAATAAAAATTGTTACTGTAACTTGTTTATATATGTATATATGACTTCAAAAGCTTACTCTATTTTTCAAGATTTCTAAAAATTTTTATTTTACTCTCAATTTTTGACATCTCTTTTTAATAATATTTTAGTGCAGGACAAAATGCATAATTAATATTGCAAGTAAGTGCTTCATACATTTATTAAAATCACAGAAAAGGAACATAAATATCTAAAATGTCTGTGGAGAGCAGAGAAGTCAATATTGGTACCTGTACAGGATTACAGTCTCTTGATATTACAAAATAGACTTCATTATTCGCTACACTGTGATATGATATATTTTTATCACATGATAAAAGGAACATTCAACTCCTCTTTGAAAACACATAGAAAGGAAAACTTTGAGAGTGACCCCTAACAAGATTAAAATGGTAAGTGTAGAAAGTAAATTAAGTATGAAAAATATTGTCAGTGCATATATAATATGATAGCACTGTTTGCATCTTATTTAAAGCAAATATTCTTACTCTGAAGCATCGATTTCTAAGGTGCTCATCATTCTCTCCAAAAGTGCATTCATTCATTCATAATAGGTAATTTGCAGCTCAAATGACTTTATTTAGGAAATGGTTTTCTGGAGAAAATAATACCCCCATTTTGAGACCCTTTAAAATTGCATACTCATGTCTGAAAACATATGCTGAGTTTTTAATATAAGCAATAAGGCATATTTTGAGACACGACACACAAATGTGCAACTAGTGAAATGTGATATCAATAAAATTAAAATATATATTCTTAATGAGTGTTCTGAATCACCTGATCAAATAGTATAAAGGTATAGCTATAACATATTGATAAAGAGGAATATAAAATCTATGCTTTGGATTTGTGACTTCATAGGAAAATTTCCAGAGAGAAGTTTTTTTCCCCAAATCTAAGATCCCAACAAAGGTAAATTATCTTATGCCAAAGGCAATGACACCAGTCAGTAATTAAAATCCACATCATAGAATACCAAACACAGATGATGATAATTATGCAGATAATTATAAAAGATGCTATAATTGTATAGTTAGTTTCCTTTCTTCCTTTACCTGATTTAAAAGCAATTATATAAATCAAATTGAATTATGGTGTATTTGATGGTAACACCCCAGAGAAGATAAGTGGGAACAAAGCTTTATGAAAGTAATGAAATAACATTAAAGGGTAACCTTAATAATAGCAAGAAAATTAGGGAGAAAGACAAAAGATAAGGAAAATGGTGCATGGAACAAACTTTTTAAATAGAGATTAGCTCTCCTATCTTTTCTCGGTGTGTTTAAAGTACACATAATTATATGAAATCACAATCACGCCGTGTGAGAGGGGATTTCTAGCATATCCATGTCCATTTGTTGTACTCGGTTGCTGTGTCTATGCTGTGCCATCGATCTTTCAAAAACCAGTGGGATCGCAGGCGTCCAAGGAGCTTTCTGGCGAAGGTGGACTGAGAAGAAAGGTCTGGTGATCGTCTGTGGAATAGTGACTTATGGCAACACTGGAGATCATAACAGGATGGAATCACTTGCTTTGAACATATCATCGGGAACAAACCCCTGATATGGACAAAATATTGCTTAAAAGGGAGAGTAAAGGGGGGAAGTGTGAACCTCAGTGTGGAGGATGATACAAACCCAAAGGTGAAGTCCAATACACTGGCAGTGGTCAAGATGACATAAGACCAGCCGATAGTTTGCCCTACTAAACATAAGGTCCCACGCTTCAAAGTCAACTCAGAAGCAACTAGCTCTAACACCAATTACATGTTTTCCTCCATATGAAATGTAAAAGTAGATTAGAATTTTCTTAATTCTGAGAGGGGTGAAGGCCAAGAAAAAGTAATAGCTAATGAGTTTAAGGCTTAGTTTGCAGGTGATAAAAATGTCCTAAAACTGTTTCTGGTGAAGTGCGCCAAACTCGGTGAAGATACTGAAATGCTTTAACTGTTACTGTGTTTGTACACCAGTCATTTGTAATATGCTTGAATTATATCTCCAAAGTCTGCTTGAAAGGGTTACTTGTCCAGAGTTTTGCGAAGTCATGTTTTAATAATAGCTAAAATGCATAAGATTGGAAAGTATTTCTTAATTAGACCAAATTCACTTATTTTGTTTTGTAATTGTAACTCATGCATGTTCCTTTATGTCTCAGTAGGAAAAATGCATTGGATTTATAGCGAAGTCATTTGGTTTCAATGCAGAGAAATATATTTTCAATTATGAAAAGTACTTTAATATAACTATTTGCTGCTTCTTGTATTGTTTGATCCCTCTTTAAATTTGAGTGGTTTATCTCAAAATTATTTATATATTTGCAAGACTGTTTTATACTTATCAGTCTCAAATGGTAGCAATTGCAACTATACCATAACATCCCAGCCACTTCTACTTATAGCTTTTATTATGAAATATGAATTCATACTTTAATAAGGACTGTTCATTAATTTATCCATGAGATGAATTGATTTTAAAATATACATGGAATAAAATGAAAAAATAAAACATGTGTTAGCCATATCATTGAAGTTCCCTCACAAGTTTCATTAATATAGATTCTTGAGAGGAAACATAATTTGTGTAACCATTCCCTTTTCTTCCCATTTCAATCTATGTGAGGTGAAAATTCTTTATTCAAGGAGCTCAAACATAATAAGAGTGAAAGAGAGTAAGCTACCTTGAAACAATCGGGAGTAGAATAGTTTCTTCCTCAGGGATGGACTTTTTCTAGGTGTCAATAACTTTGATAAATCCTTACTTTGCTTCCAAAATCTTCTATGATTTCTACGAACTTGCCCACATTGTTTCCAGCATCTGTATTACCTTACTATTTATGGAAACATTTGCAATCGTTTTACTACCACTTGGAAATCTGTGATATTTATTCGACTTCATTGTATAAAGAATCAGCTATAAAAGAGTGAAAGAAAAACTAAAAGTTACTAAAAAAGAAATTAAAGTCAGCTATGTTGTCCTCCTTATTTCACAATGCCTCCTGAGAATAAGAAAGAGTGGAATAGCCTCTCTAAATATAGGTGACTGTCACTGTAAACTAAAGCCAATTTTGCACTATGATTCTTCAAGGTAAAGCTAAGTCATTGTCTTATCTTCACATTTGGTAAAGATGATGAGAAAGAATATAATTAACAGTGGGAGGAAAATTTCCAATAGGCTTTGTGTTCAGTAAAGAAAAAAAATCTTTAAGAGTTTCCATTGCTAAAATGAATCTTAATCCACTCATTAGCAAACTAGTTTACATCAATTATTCCATTGGAAGTAGTATTCTGTTCACATCACTAGTGAGAAAAGTTTCCTAAACTTGCATAGAAGTACAGCTAGCTCCCTGATGTTTTCAGTTACCTGAGACTCGAACACTGTGACATTAGGAGATCTAGAACTTTTCTCTTGGGGAAAAGAAGAAACTTCCCCAAAATTGTCCCTGAGCAGCAGCTGGGTAAACCTTCAAATGTTACTTCGCATCTTCTGCTTTGACCATCATGGGGGGTCACAGCAAGCTGAGTCCTGCTCAAGGAAGTACAGAGAGCCTGGTCTGGTGCTTCACCTGTTGTAATCCATGTATGAGTCTTCGTGTTTCTGGGAGGAAAATAATGTGCCCTTCTGTGGCAGTCATGTGCTTTTGTTAATTTTTTGATTAAAATATAGGGGTGGAGTCTAGCCTGTTAATGTGGAGATCTCCATTGAGTAGCCAATGAAGCCTGTATGTGGGCATGACTCTCTCCTGATACATCTGCAAAATCTCACGATATTTCCCTCATCAAGATGAGAAGCTATCTTCCCCAGTTGTTGGGAGTTAGTTTCAGAGACGATAAATCATGGACAAAGCAAGCTGGCAGCGTCCGGGAAGCTAGAGGAGCCGGCGGAGAGACCACATGGCTTTGCCCTGATGGAACCAGACCTCTGAGGCTGTGGCAGCCACATGGAGACCTCTGCCAGCGATTAGTTGCTTCTGCCACCATGGGATACTGTTGATGGACCCTGAACCCTGGAAGCGAGGAGCCATGAGGAGACCTCTGTCAGCGCCGGGACTCTGCACCCACTGACCAGTGACTTCATGAATCAGAAGGAGACTTTGTAGACTGATTCCGGGCATATGGGTTAATATCGGACTTATGACTTTGAGCTGGACTGGGCTGGGATGTTTTCTCAATGTCCTGTTCCTCTTGAATATAAACCCATTCCTTACATCTATATGAGTGTCTTTAAAATTTGTTCCTCTAGTCTATGCGGACTAACACACCTTCTTTCACTGTTCAACTATTTCCTGTCTAACGTTTGAACTCTCGAGGCAGACATATTGTTGTTATGCTCTTTCAGGCCTCATCATGCAAGGTAATAGCTGTCACAGGAATGCTGTCAGATCTGGTTACTATAACAGTTTCCTTTATAAATTCAGGAAGCCAGCCCATCAAGTTAAGAGGTTGGGGTTTAGCTTGTTTGTTTTGTTTGTTCCTTTGAAGGATTCATATTCATATTCATACACAAACGTGGTGGTTATTAGGTGAATTCTCAGTCCCAACTGAGTTTCAACTTCCAGCAGTCTGATATAAAACAGAATAAAATACTGTCTGGTCCTGTTCAGTTCTCACAAATGGTGTTATTTTTGAGGACACTGTTGCAATCATGTGGTCAATCCATCTCATTAAGGATTTTCACTGCCATTGTATTTTATGAAGTTTGACATCAATTTCTAAGACCTTGTCTCTCCTAACAATATATTCAAAGTTCTAGAGACAAATTCTTAGATTCTGAGCTTCTGAGAAGCATTCTGAAAGGCTTTAAGATAAACAAGCAACCATCCAACTCTGAAGCAACAAAGCCCACATGGAAAAAGCTCACCAGCCTGTGTGACCATGAGATATCGAAAGGAGTAGGTATCAGGTATCAAAGAACAAAATCATATCATTGTAAATGAGGGGAGTGCAGATTGGAGACCCAAAACCCATCTGCAGGCAAATGAACATCCCCTTACAGAAGAGTCATAGGGAGGAGACGAGCCAGTCGGGGTGCAGTATAGCAATGATGAAACATACAACTTGCCTCTAGTTCTTTAATGCTTCCCCCCCCCAACTATCATTATCCCAATATTATCTTATAAATCTGGATGGATCAGAGGATGTACACTGGTGCAAACAAGAACTGAAACACGGGGAATCCAGGGTAGGTGATCCCTTCAGGACCTGGAGGGTGGTGAAGGGAAGGTGGGGCAGAAAGGGGAAACAATTTTAAGGATTTATATATAACCTCCTCCCTAAAGGACAGTAGGAAAGTGGGTGAAGGGAAACATCAGACAGTGTAATAATAATGATTAAAAATAGTAATAATTTATAAATTATCAAGGGTTCATGAGGGAAGAGGGATCAGGAGGGGGAGAAAATTGAGGGGACAATACCAAGGGCTTAAGTAGAAAGCAAATGTTTACATAATGAAGAGGGCAACAAATGTGCTTGGCATACAATCGATGTATGCATGGATCACAATATGAGCCCCCAATAAAATGATTTTAAAAAAGAAGAAGAATTTTGGTTGCATTTCTTCCAAGAAAGATTTGTATGTTTTTCTGACAGTCTTCAATATTTCAATATTCCTCATCAACACCATAATTCAAATACATTTTTCCTCACTTTTCCTTATTCACAGTCAAACTGTCACATATTGTTCAGACAATCCAAAATATCATGGTTTGGGTCAAGGACATCTTAATTTTCAAAGTACAATTATTGCTCTCCAATAATTATTGCTCTTTACTTTAGAGGTCTTGTACAGCAGAGTGGCAATTTACCTGATGCAATACATTGTTCCATTTCTTCACTGCTGCTTCCAATGAGCATTGATTTTGGAACAAAGGAATATAAAATTCTGGATAACTTTGATTTCTCTACTTTAATAACTATAGGTACCAACTATAATCCTTGAGTTCAATCATTGCACATAATACACAAGCTTCTCAGTAAAAATTAACACACTTGAATTATGGTGTTGGTGAAGAATATTGGAAATACCTGAGACTGCCAGAATAATAAATGTTTATTGTTGACTGGCAACCAGAATGTTCCTTAGAAGCAAGGATGGTGAAGTGTCATCTTATATAATTTGATCATGTTATCCAGTTCTTGGGAGAACTGCAAGTCAGCAAGAAAAGAAAAAGACTCTGAGAAAAAATGGGTTGACGTGGTTACTACAACACTGATCTCAAGAATAAAAAATATTAGGATGGCACAAGACCAGTGTCTCTTTCCTTTAGGGTTTCTTTGCAACATGGGGCTATGATGAGTCAGAAATGAATGGAAGGCACTTAACGACAAAAACAAATGAAAAGTTTCAACAGTTTCTCTTGTCACGGTACATGTTCAACACTTTTAGTGTTTTATGTGGTACAGAGAGTTACTTTCAGAGGTTCCAAGGTTAGTTTTCTTATTGCAGAAAAGAAAAAAAAAGGACTAGTCATCTTTCTATGGGGCCTCAGTATACGTTTGTACAGTGTACTGAAGCTCAAACTATATGTGATGATGAATGCCGGCTCATCTCTTTGCTTCAGTTGTTATGGTTTAGAATACAAAGAAACAATAGGAAATAATACAAAGTCATAAAAATCGGGTACTTCTTTCTTCTCAGAGTATTTTAGTTTGGGGTCTTACATGTGGATCACTCATCGACTTTGAGATTATTTTGTGCCCTGAGTATGAAAAGGCTCCAACTTACTTATTCTGCCTGTCAACATTCGGCTGCTCTGCGACACCTGTTTTGATATGTCTGGGAGTGCTTGTTTTCTCTAAAAGATTGGACTCATGGACCACAAATGGCAAGCAGAAAGCAGTATTTCTTTAGAAAGGAAAGACAGCACCCCCTCAGTTTGTGAGATCTTAAGCAAGTTGTGCTGAAATCTTTTATTATAGGATGAAAGGTATTTGCATAAATGTATTCCAGGTTTTCAATACAAGGGGTATTCTCAAAAAAAATCCAGGTTTTTTTTTATTTTAACAAAAAACTTCAGTACCTTCAAAGTATTCTCTATTACACTTAATAGATTTGTCAAATGTGGAATTCTATTCAGGGAAACATTTTTCAAACTCATTTGTTTGAGTAGCTGACAGGACCTCTCTCCTTTTTTCTTCACTTGTTCTATGTAGTCAAATCACTGTCCTTTCCTGTCCTTCTTCATTCATGGACACAAAAAGTGAGGTCAGGTGAGTAAGGTGTGTTAGGCAAGAGAAGCATGCTATTTTTCGTCAAAAACTGACACATTGAGATGGCTGTATGTGTAGGTGCATTGTTGTGATGGCAAAACCAGTCCCCCATCTACCCTAAATCAATCCTTTTTGCTGCAAATCATTACACAATCCTTTCAGAACCTCTAAATAGAAATCTTGAGTAATAGTCTAACCTAGTGGAATGAACTCCAAATGCATTGAGTTGACATTTTCATACATTCAGGATGTGGAAAGACATCCAGAAAGATCCAACTTTGTCATCAGTCAGCATTTCACCTTTTTTTTGAAATGAGATGACCACTCAAAGCACTTGAGTTTTTCCCATAGCATCACTCTTGTAAGCTGTGTTCAACATCACAACAGTTTCTGCAGTATTATTCCCAAGCAGGAAACAAAATTTCACAGCTGCACAATGTTCTCTTAAATCAGTCATCCCACAAAAAATGAGGTGAGTCAAGCTTCTTTATGAAAAAATTCACTGTGACCGAAGAGAAACTTCGGTCTCATCCTGTAAGATCAGGTTTTAATTGTGAATCTGACTTTCTTTTTTACAGGGCTTTACAGTTATAGATTGATTTTTTGCTACTGTGTGGGTTTCATTCTATAAATTTTCACTGGCCATGGTTTTATTTACATTCATACTTTATTCACATTACATGTCAAATATTATTTAATCTCTCTTGTGATATCTTCTTTGAGTAGACTCCTTAATTCTGTAAAGGAGCTTCAAATAAATGGGCACTTGATTGGGTGCTTGACATAAGAAGAATCTTTTGCCAACAACATAGACCATATCTTTTTATTTCCAATGCTTTTTCTGAAACAAATATTTTATAATCTGCCATTTAATACATCTCAGAAAGTCTGCAGGCACCCTTCTTCTCTCTTCCTCCTCCATATTCCAAAAAAAGAACATTTACTTAGGCTGGTTAATTCATAAGTTATGATATTAAATGACTCAAACTTTACTATTAACAAAGTAACTCTTAAGAGATCTGTGTGAGTCCAGGTAAACTAGAGAAACAAATCCATAGACACTCATATATGTGTAGGAAAGAACTTTATGTAAAGAGTAAGTGCACATTAAGAAAACATTCCAGCCTTGTCCAGGCCAAGCCTATAAGTCTGATATTAGCCCATATGTCCAGAACCAGTCTGTAAATTCCTCTCAGATTCAAGCAACAATGCAAAAATGCTGAGTGTAAGGAGATCACATGCAAGTAGGTGGAAAGTCTTGTGCATCCAGTGGTGGTGGAAGCTTCTTAGTGCTGGTGTGGGTCCCCATGTTGCTCCTCCAGCTCCAAGACTCTGGCTCCGTCACCATATCTCCATGTGGCTTGTCAACAGGAATGTCTCAAAGGGAGTATGTCTGTAGTTCACCTCCAGCAAGCTGCTGATCTCCATAGTGCCTCCAAATGAGGTCATCCAGCTGTAACCTATTCGGCAGGCTAAATTCCACCCCTTCACTCTTAAGTCTCAAGTTGACAACAGATTATGTCACTACCACAGGATCTTATCAATGTTTTGTGTGAATTACAGCATGGTTTTATAAATGCCAACAAATGAGAGTCTTCTTTTATTAAGTTTCTCGTCCTTTCTCACAGCTCTGTGAAAAGTTCTTTGAGTGGCATACTTTGGTGAAACCTTATGAAGTACTGCCTACATATAGGGTTTATTTTTCTTCCACTTAGTAGTCTCTCAAATGTTACAAGACCCTCGTTAGCTCTTTGACATTTCTATGGAGATCAATCTGAATAATCCTCAGAAAGAAAGAAAATGGGGTGGGAAGGTGTGGTGGTAGGAGAAAAAAGAAGTAAAATATTCTAAGAAGTCTCTAGGAGCATTCTAAAGGAATATATTGAAACAACTAAGAGCTCTAGTGGTATAATTGTTACATGATGGTCTGCGATCCACAAGGTCAGCAGATCAAAGCCATTTGCAGATTCACAGGAGACTTTCTACTCTTGTAAAGAATTGCTTTCTTGGAAACTCATACTGGCAGTTCCACCAGGTCGTATAGAGGCTGAGAGCCAGCATCAACTGAGTGCCAGTGGGTTTGGGGCTTTGAACCAACTGTTCAAAGGGCTTTGCAAGAAGCAGAAGTGCAATTCTAAATTATGCCTGCCTTTTGTTTGATTTTCTTTTCTATTCCTTACATTTGTATTAAAATAGATTTCATCGTATTCTGCCATTCGTGCTATATTCTTCCTTTGCAACTCTCTTACATCACACTGTAGTGCATTTTAACTACAGGTGTAGAGACTCGAATGGGTTATACATGCTCATGTGTACAGCTATGTATACTTCCTAGTCATACCTCACAGAATTTGTTTACTAGGTCTGACATATCCGAATGATGTGAGATGAAATCTTGGCATCCTTGCTTCCAAGGACCATTCTCACTTCTAAAAGCATTGCACTTCTTCCAAGACAGATTTATTTGTTCTTTTGGCAAATCCATGATATTCTTTACCAACACCATAATTCAAATATACTGATAGTTTGGGGTCATACTTCTCCAGTGTCTTGCTTTCATATATATATGAGACCATTTAAATCATCATGGCTTTGTAGGCACATCTCAACCCTCAAAGTGGCGTCCTGGCTCTTCAACACTGTACAGAGGTCTTGTTCAGCAGATCTGCTCAGTGCAGTGCCGCATCTCCTCTCTTGGCTGCCCTTTCCATAGATATTAACTGTTGAGTCCAAGCAAAAGGCTATCCTTGATCACTTCAACCCTTTATCCATTTATCATGATGACGCCTATTGGGCTACTTGTAAGGATTTTGGTTTTCTTCATATCGAGTTGTAGTTCATACTGTTTACCTTGCTCTTCATCAGCAAATGCTTCAAGCCTACTTTCAGCAAGCAAGATTGTGTCATTGGCATACTGCAGCATACAGAATGAATAAGCATGGTGAGTGGATACAATACTAACACACCTCTTCTGATTTTAAGCCATGCACTATACCCTAACTCTGTTGACAGAATTCCCTCTTTGTCTATGTACAAGTTCTACGTGAGCACAATGAAATGTTCTAGAATCCCTATTCTTCTCAAGGTTCTCCAGAGTTTGCTATGATCCCCACAGTTGAATGCCTTTGCATAGTCAGTAAAATGCAAGCAAATGTTTTTTCTAGTGTTCTTAGATTTCAGTGAAGATCCACCTAACATCAGTAATGATATCCCTTGTTCCCTCTCGTCTTCTGAATCTGGCCTTAACTCCTGCAAACTCCTTTTCGATGTACTGCTGCAACCATTGTTGAATGATCTCCAGCAAAGTTTACTTGCATGGGATTTTAGTGATATCATTTTATAATTAGCTCATTTTACTAGGTCACCTTTATTTGGAATGAGTGCAGAGATGGATTTCTTCCAATCAGTTGGCCAAGGAACTGTCTTTTAAATTTCCTGGAATAGAGGAGTGAATGCTTTCAATGGCAAAACAGTATGTTTTTTTCAATGATTTTATTGGCGACTCTTACAGCTCCTATAACATTCAATACATTGTTTGTATCAAGCATATTTGTACACATGTTGGCCATCTTCATTTCCAAATGTTTTCTACTTGAGTCCTTCGTATAAGCTCCTCTTTTCTCCTCCTTTTTTTTTAATAAATCATTTTATTGGAGCCTCACACAGCTCCCTTCACAATCGATTGTATGCAGGCCACATTTGCACACTTGTGCCATCATCACTCTCAAAACATCCTCCCTCTACTTAGGCCCCCAGTACTGGCTCCCCATATTTTCCTTCCCTCCCCCACCCCTTCCCCCATGAACCCTTAATAATTTACAAATTGTTATTACTTTTTTCATATCATACATTGTCCATTGTGTCCCTTCAGTCACTCCCCTTTGGTCTGTACCCCAGAAAGGAGGTTATATGTAGATCCCTGAAATTGGTTTCCCCTTTCTATTCCACCATCCCCCCACCCTCCCAGTATCACCATTCCCACACTAGTCCTGAGGAATCATCTATCCAAAATTCCCCATGTTTCCAACTCCAGTGTACATCCCCTGACCTAACTGGATTTGTTTGGAAGAATTGGGTTCATGATAGTAGGTGGGAGCAATCATTTGAGAACTAGAGGAAAGTTGCACATTTCATTGTTACTACACTGTACCTTAACTGACTCACCTCCTCCCTGTAACCCGTCTGTTAGAGTATGTCGCTTCACCTGTTGATGGGCTTTGGGTCCCCAATCTGAACTCCCCCTCATTTATAATGATATATTTTTTAGTTCTTTGATGCCTGATACCAGATCCCTTACACACCTTGTGGTCACACAAGCTGGTATGCTTCTTCCACATGGGCTTTGTTGCTTCTGAGCTGGATAGCTGCTTGTTTAATCTCTGAAATTTTACATATTATCTTTTAAAAGTGAAACTATCACATCTATTTCTAATTTCAATTAATAATTTGAATGATTTTAAATAATAATGAATTTAGATAATGCAATTTAAAAATAGAGATGGGAATCATTGCAATGCTTTTTATATGCTAGGAAATATGCATGCATTGTTTTACTTCACCATCATTGTAATCCCATGATAATGGGGTTCTTGATATCACCATTTATAGAGGCTTGAATTTAAAGAGAAATTAAGCAATATAAAGCAAAAGCACCCAATGAGTTTGCTATGGAGCCATGAGAAATTACTTTTGTAAAGAGTTTTCTTCCCAAAAACAACAACAACAAAAAGTTTTCCAGAAATACTCTGTGTCTCAGCTAGAGCTTATAGAAGTTCATGAGCTACATGTTTATATGATCTATGTCAGGTTCTGGCAAAAATTTCAGTGATCAGAAATGTGTTCTTGGCTGCGACCATACCGTTGACTCATTTCCATACTCGTTCCCATTCCAGTGCCTCAGCAGAACTGTCATTGGCCCACAGTGGTGGACATTGCAGAGTCAATCTATCATTTGTTATTGTTTTAAGTAAAGTGAGGATATTGGTATTACTAAGTTACCAGCATGGTGAAGAAGCTCACATTTCATCCTAATCATAATTCTATCCACAGGTAATGTAGTGACATGACTTTGCTGCTGTTTTCTCACAGAGGTCATCCCTAAAATTAGGCTAATGATATAGTTAATGGTGACATTTTCTTGGTCTGGTTTGTGACATATTACTATTTGATCAGTAATGAATACCAAGACAATGTTCACAGACAAAATAAAAGAGGGGGAGGGGAAAAATAACCTTACCCTCTTTTAAATCTTTTAAAAGTTATTAGGGAAAATAATTTTAAATTATTTTTATAAAATGTGCAATATGTGAATAGAAGAAGGTACTTCTGCTTTAAATTAATAATGGCACACAAAAAATGTAATAAAGAACTTGATAAAAATGACAATACATCTTGTGCTTCGATGCTGAAAATAATTTTCTTTTTAGTTTCTAAATGTCATTAGGTCTATAAAATCAAACATATGATTTGATGAATTAGAAAATAAATACAGATTGTAGATTGTACAGAGACTGTGACTCTCTATTAATTGTAAACAATTGTCATTTCTGAATTTTACTGGTTCATTTTTATTCTTTTTTTTCTTTGCCTCTCAATCAAGCAAGTTCTTCAATAAATGATAGATGACAGAAATCTTGTGTGGGTTTAGGGGGGAAATCACACCAAGAATTAGATAATTATGCCTAAAAGGGGAGTGTCAGGGGATTTTTTTCAGAATAAAAGAATATGAATCTCATTACTTATTTTGGTTAAGTGTGTGAAAAGATATATTATGATGACAAAAAAGATAGTTAAATTGTGCAGCTTACTCACGGTGTTTCTTTATATACGTAGTCAGGTAGACAAATTAAGAAAAAGCTGATTAGGTCTTTTAAGAACTAAACAGTAATTTATCCAGAGTGTGAGACAGGAAAACCAGCACACAGCAGCACTACTGTAGTGCGGCATGATTCATTATAACTAAAAGGGCAGCTGTCTCCTTAAGTAAGATTTTAAAAGTGGGCGACCAGAATAAATAAGTGTTTGAAAACAAAAGCAATACACACATACTGCCTAGAGGGTTATTAAAAATGGAAAAGGCACAAAAGCAGCAAACATCCACTCAGCCCACGGGGTTGCCTCTGGAATGTCACTTCATTAAAACACAGTTCCAAAAGTGCATCATTCTTACAAAGATCATTTTTTTAACCAAGTATTAAAATGACAGGGTGATTGTCTAGGTCATTAGTGTCAGCCTACAAGAAAAGCATGATGCAAACGCATGCAGATCAGTCTAAATTGTTCCATTTTAAAAACAGAAATCAAAAAATTGTCACGTGGCTTAGGAGAGTTGTTTAAGATCTAAGGGTACACAACATCAGTTGTTCTTGAGATTTACTATTGCACCAGGTGCCACCTATCTGATGCCTACACATGGTCACCACGAGGGTATCAGAGTAGGATCTTCGCCACATGTCTTTGATGGTTGCTTTCATTTGTTTATATTTTGAATGCAGATCACCAGAACTTTCTTCAGACATTACCTCTAGGTGAATTTGAGACTCCAATCTTTTGGTTAACAACTGAGCATGTTAACTATCTGCCCTACTTGGAGACAGATTGTTTATTCCACATATGTAGACAGTGAGTTTAGACATTGAAGTTAATCATGAAGAAAGACCTTGGAAAACTTCAAAGGGTCAATGCCTGGCAAAGACCTAAAATTCTTTAAGGAAGCCTTCCCTCTAAGAAACTCCTCATCCTCTCTTTACTGAAGTTTATTTATATTTTACATTGGGAAGACCTGGAAGATTAGAGTATTTCATATTTATCCTGATATAAAATGGATACCATGTAATCATTTCCTTGGGGTCTGAGACTGTGTAGAGTGAAAATGGTTTAATAGCAAAGTCACAGAGTCACACTTCTACTTTTTAGTGTTTACATCTTATACTTATCATGTGAAGAAATACAAAAAGCATCACATTTTAATTGTAAAAGAAAGTTAGCCTGTAGAGAGTTTGGCAGATGTACGGTTTCGCTAATTGCTTTTTTTTTTTTTCCTTCCTGGGAAAATCAGTTATATTGTTAAGCTTTAAGGTCAAAAAAGAGCAATCATTCTAAGACTGTTACAGAAAGTTACAGTCAAGGAGGTCAATACAATAGAAAAGTTAGAGCTCCTTAATTGCTAAGCAGCATTCGCTTCTACCTTGGGAAAATAATACAAAAATAAATAAAAAGAGGCGTCACTTCAACATTCTGTTAGTGATCAAACATATTGTTATAAATGGATATGCAAGAACAGAAATAATCAACCAAACTAAAAAGACAGCTTGACAAATACAAACACCTGCACCAGGAATCATGTAGGCAAATCTTTTTCACAAGGTAGTTCAGATTTAATGACAGCCTGCGAGCTTTGGTTGGATGCCCAGATGCTGTAATTTTTTTTTTTTTGCCACTCTAGTGGAGGGAGTGCTCAGTTCCAAAAGTTGTAATGGAAAGCTAGTGACAGCAAACAAATTAGTTAGGGAGCTGGAACCAATGACACATTTTACCTTTTGCTACACTTGACTTCATAGGCTTTGGATTTAGAATAACATATTTTTATTAAATATCCTCCTTGTGGATATGACTACCATGCTAAAAGGTATATGAAATTAATAAAAATCAGATATGATTTTCCCTCAAAAGACTGTCAGGATATTGGAAGCATAGCTATATCTAAGTAGGCAAAGTGAAATTGAAAGTTAAGAAAATTTATCTGCCTAACTTATGAGAAGATTTCCTCTTCTAGTAAGGGAAGTGAAAATATTTCAGGCAGAATGATTCAAGGTGAATATCTATATTGCCTAGATACAGTCCTACCTTCCCATAACTAGTAAATATGGTTCACAAAGAGATAATATGCTTTAGCCTTATTATATGTAAGAAAAACATCATTACAATTAGCATCTAATTAGTGATATGGTTTTTGTATTTCATTTTGTATCTACCAAAGATAGATTTGACAGTCACTTATTTTGGGTGGAGTTGCTTTTAGAGTTGTTTTTAAGGAATATTTTAGAACTAGTTGTCTATGAAGCTAGCAAAGCTGTATATATTGGACTGTAGAACATGAAACTTATGGTCTCCCTTACAGAGTGGAAAGACTTAGTTTAGTGCCACCAATAGCTTTAGTGGGAGAAAATTCTGGAGAGTGGAGTACAGCTCTGGTAAATTAAAAATAGTTACCATTTAACAAAGGCTGGATATTATGAATAACCTGTGCCATCTTTAAATTCCCTTAAACACATTTGCCTCCACTTGCCTATTGAAGTACAAGCTGACCAGCAACACAAGAGCAGAGGAATGGGCTTCCTTACACCAGGGCATTAACACTGGTCCATTAGCCTTCAAAAAAGGGACTGACTTATTAATTTAGACTCATTGGGGCCATCAGTAGGTTGAAACCTTTTAAGAAAGAATCTGTGCATGATGAGTTGAGCTGGAAGGGTTTTTGAGGGTCACCCTCAATTAACTAGGGGTATATTAGATGAAATCTAAAGACAGATTCTGAAATCCCCCTTAGATGTAGGTATCAGGGTTAACATCTCAAACAAAGTTAAAAAATCATTTATCTAAAATTACCAGACATTTCTCCACATTATGACACAATGGCACAAAATATCTGGCCATTAGATATCTGTTTAATCCAGTCCATGTGACTAGGTCACCACTGTTTTTGTGTTTATTCTTCAATTCCAGGGCCACATGACACTAGGCTGGACCTTACTCTTTTAAGTGGTTTTCCCACTGACTTCCTGAGCATCAGTCTCCCCTCTCTTTCTGAATACACACCCATCTCCTATCTCCCCACTGCTGATTGAAGTCCAGCAAACTATGAAATGAGTTATTGTGGACCTCCAATACCAAATTCTGCTTATGTTGAGTCTCTCCACTGCCAACTCACTCCTGAGACAGCGTAGTATCAGCAAATAAAACTCTCTGATATGTAAATGAAGGTAGGTGTGCTTGGCTCTCTGTCTCTGTCATCATCTCTCTACTCGAGGGGAAGGGTTTTAATTTATTTTTGTATATTGAATGTCTTTTAAAAAGGATTTGTGTTTGTGCCCTCAAAGGATTTCAAAGAAAGGGTTTGTTTAATAAGTGAAAATAATAAGTAAATAAAATGAACAATCTAATTTCTACCCTCTAGCTAAGAATTTATATATCTTCTCTTGACTAGTCAGTAGAAATGAAATAATTAGCTTCTTAATGAAGTATAGTGATATTATGTATAAAATACAGATGAAAATTAAGTCCGATATTAACTGCCATGAAGTCTCATATTTAAGTAATGATGTTTTATTAAAAAAAATCTGTGATGTTCAGAGATTTATTAACAGTCCTCAGTTGCCCAAAGTAGGTTGTTTAACTGCAGGGTTTAAATACATTACATACTAAAGTCTTGTTAGAATATTATCTTAAAAATTATTTCTGATTGTGTTAGTGTCTTGAATTTCTACCCATAAATAGCAATATTGTTCTACACCCAATGAGTGAAATTACACCAAAGGTGTAGTTTCTTTTTATTGGCATTAAATGCTGAAGTTTACTGTTATGGCTTCAGACCTACTTGATGCTTTATGTTTAGAACTACTTAATGCTTTTGTTTAGTTGCTAAGCAGTAAAGATTTGACTTGACTAGATTTTTATAAGGCATATTAACCTACATGCTTTCTTTCTACATGCAATTACAAATTTGAAAATGCAAAATAAAATCAACCATTGATAAAGCTTACTTAAGCAAGTTTTTACTTAACCCTAAGGGAAATTAACTGGAGCTTGTTCTGAGCCAAGTTAAACAACAAAAAAAGATGAGTGTGATGAAGATTGGTTCAAATACATAGTCATAAGACTGTGCTACTCCCTGGAATGTGGTTGACATACCCATGAATACCTAAGGGAGAGGTGCTGTATAGCTACTTGAGAGAGGTAAAAACAATCAAGAACATCAGGCCATCCAGGGCACAAAAATTACAGATCTTGAAGAAAAGTTAACAAAAATTTATTTCTGTTAAAATGCAAAATAGCTGGATTGAGAGTTTGGAATTTGCATATCCTTTCTTCTAACAGTATGGGAGAAAGAAAGATGAGGTTTTCTGTTCCTCTAAAGAGTCCCAGTCCTAGAAACCCATGGAAGCAATTGTACCCTGTCCTCCCACGTCCCCATGAGTCAGTCACATCAGTGACAGTGAGTTTTGAGTTTTATATTTTTAAACATTCATTTTGAACATATCATTTTGAGTGTAGATCCTATAACATTTATAGTCATCACACCGCTAGTATTTTCTCCTAATAATACACTGGTTTGGGTATTCTCTCAAAGAGCTGTGCTGTTTGATTGGGTTTTACACACACACACACACACACACACACACACACACACACACATACCCGGCCCCACCCCATCACCACCTGACCCCCTGTAAATAGCTATCAAATCCATTGAAACACTGCCCCAGCTGTCAACCATAGACGCTCCCACACCTGGAGTTGAAATCTCAATAATAAACTTTTGACAGTCTTCCTTATCTCAAAAGCATGCTAATCTTTCAACAGTGAATACCATGAGAATTCCAGCCCAGCCTTCTTTTGTTCCAGGTCCAATTTAGCTCCTTAGTAATGTGCATACCTATTTGTTTTATTCCACTTACATATAAAACCTATACAATTTTTTGAAAATTTGAATAAACAGATTAAAACATGTGTCTTCTTACCATGGTTCATTTGAGCCTTCTGTTTGTTTTTTCATCCCATTTCATGCCCTCTCAAGACGCATCCTCCTTCTGGCCCCACTCCAAGTCTCCCGCAGAAATCTTTGGGTAATAAATAGCAAAGAGAATGGCGGATCCCCGCTTGTCTCCATGTGACATTGCGTGTGCCGCGTGCTCCTCTCCACACTTGGAGAACCAACATCACACTGTAGGTACCACAGCTCTAAGCTAATGTGTCTCAGGCCAATATGAGGATAAGTTAAAAAGTATTCCTATAAAATCGTAGAATCCTTTATTAAGCAAAAACTCAAAAATATGAATCAGTTGTTCCTTCCCCTATCTTCCATGTCCTTCTTTATACTGCTATGAGTGCAGCTTCTCTCTTTCTAGCCTCTCTCATACTCATGGTGCTGCACAGTTTAATTTACACCACCTCAAAGCAGCAGTTTGGCATCCAGGAACTCAAATGATATTTCTTTTCATTGTTCTTTGCACATATGGAACCAAATAAAGCCTGAAGAGGTGAGATCAAGGCTAGACGGGGTAAGGTTTCACAATGAAACTTTGGAACAACAATCCTTGCTGTCCTTGCAGAATGAGTAAGTGCATTGTCATCACAGAAAACAATTCTCAGGGCACATTTCCTGACTTTTCTCCCCAGTGTAGTTTTCAACTTTCATTACATGCCGTGATTGTCCTGGGTCTTTCAAGAAAAAAAGAAAAAAATAACCTAGATTACCCCTGAGATGGTCTATCTATGCCTTGAAATTAACTGGCCCTGCAGGTCCCTCAGAAGCCATGGTTCTAGGAGGGTCTAACACTCTGGGTCAAATTTGTATAATTTCAATTCATTTTATAGAAGTTTGTTGAACTTTGTACAGTGCTTTTGGCAATTATTGAGTCTGAAAGCTTACTGAGACCAAGATTTTGATTAAAATTGAAAATGTCAAGCCATGTGAGCACCCAACTTTAGTATTTATCATATCAGTGATAATTCTGAGATACTCTTCCACCACCACTTCCTGGACAGCAGCCACAGTTCCTCCTCTGTAGAGGTTGATGGTTTTCTCTTGCTAGGTTTGTCTTTGAGGTCTCCCAATCTTCCTTAAAATGTGTTTTGTTTTAATTATTATGTGGTATATGACTCAAAGAAAATGTATCCCAACTGCGACCCACAGGGTTGGTGGTTCAAATCCAGCAGCAGCTCTCCAGAATCCAGGCTGGCTTTCCTTCTCCCACCAGGGCAGTGATACCCCCTCCCCAGCCCCAAAAAGGAAAATGTAACTTTAAATATAAGTGATTCAGGTAGATGTCCAGTTGAATTTTATTTAAAATTGGACATTCTCCCTGTCCTCAAAATTGTTCCTTTTCTGCCATAACATGAAATGTATCGATTTTTAATGTACCTTAGTGCAATTATGTTTTATTGGGAACATAATACAATACAAATTGTACAAACTGAGAATCCCAATGATAAAACTTTTTGACTTATCCTTGTCTTTAAGAGAGTAAGGGTTTGAGGGTACGGTGCTTTTTATTTCTTGGCAGAAAATCTGCCTACATTTTTTGAGTAGTAAACTTCAACATAATATTCATGCCTTGCTTATCTTTCTTTTGTTTTTGGAAATGCTACAATTGTAAAAGAGTGAATCAGAAAGATAAGAGGCAATTATTCCTAGCTGTATGTTGCAATTATAAAACTTTAAGAGGCTGGTTTTTTGCACAGAAAGCACAGCAAGAGAGAATCTGAGAGACTGCATCAATAGGAAAGAAAAGATAAATTGGATTAGCAGAAGGGACTGCACCAAGAAACCTGAACTAAAATGCCTTGAGATCAGAATGATGAGCACCTAATCTAGATGGGACAAAGGCCATGGTATATGGATAAATGTTAAGCAATCATTAAAGAAAAGTATCATAAATATGAGAATAGAACAATATTTAAGTATTGTTCAAATGGAGCCTTGTTTGTAAAGCTAGCTAATAAATTAGGATGATAGAAATAAGTTCTCCCTCCAGGACTGAAGACATGGATGCTTCCAATGACATCATGTAGACAAGTGACTAAGCTGCTCTTGTAAAGATATAGCGTTTTCCAAACTTGTTCGAGAACAGGCACAGGTAAGAATAGATTTCAGCACCATGTAGCATGTCTGATACATTTTCAAGAGAAAATCAGAAATGTGAGTCTTGTCTTTTATTAGGTCAGTGATAAGGACATCAGGTAAATCCATGAATTAGTAAGAATAAAAGATCACATTTATAATTTAGAATCTGAGAAAATTGTGTTGACCACACCATTTTTAAATTAATTTTCTAGATCAAATCTTGATGGTAGGAACACAAGTATCAGTAGATGATCCTGAGATTGGAAACACACATTGGGGAAATGGAATCAAGACTTTTGAAGAGGGGGAAAAGGCTTGACTGTGTGTTATGACTAGACCAGTTCCTCTAGCCAAAAGGGTGGGGATATTATTGAAACATTATTGATGCGATGTGGCACATACCGATAACTAATTCCAATAATGATTTTCCCATCCTCCTTTACACTATCCTTCTGATTGTTATCTGAAAAACAGAATCCCCTAGAACCTTTCGTGGCAGTTTTCAAAGATATGTCATGTTAGTGTCTATCTTGTAACACTTTTGTTCCTATCATTTCAAAGATGTCTGTTTAGCATATAATCTAGGATCATAGAAATAGGTTCTCCATTCAGGGCAGAAGACATAACTCTTTCCTAACCAGATTTTTAAAAAGCATGATACTTACTTGGGGGGGGAATTTGGAAATTTTATTTGGAATATTCATAAAACATTAAAAGGCTTCCTAACCACAAGGTTCTTTAGCTGTGACACAGCAGTGAGTCCAACCTACAACTGGACCTATCCCTGTGGGAGACCATGGGCTTGGGGGACCAGGACAATTGTTGTATATATAAAGTCAATAGTATCCATTTTGATGTATTTTAGCTGTGTGTCTTTTTTCTGGATTCTTCTATATGAAACTATGGCACACTTAGCATCCTTGTTCGCTTACAAATAGGGCAACATATTAGATATTGTACATCATCTATGAAAATAAAACTTTTATCACCAAGCCCCTCCTTTAGTAGGCAATAGTCTCCACTGATGTCTAGAAAATGGAAAGTGAAAAGACGTGTTCTAGAACTTTCAGTTATGTCTTTAAAATTAGAAGTCAATACTCTCATGTTCTTCCAGTAAAAGGTAAATGGGATGGTTGAAATATTAGCACTATAAATTCATGGTGCGATTTTAGGATACAAAGTAATGTAAAATTTAGCATCAAGATAGGAACCTTTGTCGTTGACACTGTATAACCTACTGTCAACAGTCCATAGAAGACCAATAGGTGTCTATGTTTCTAAACCCCTGGATTTTGGGGTTTTCCCAATTATGTGACTGGGTGTAGTAGTTTCCTATTGCTACTGCAATAAACGGGCCTGGACTTAAGGCGTCAAACAATGCAAATTGATTAGAGAGAGATTTCTTCTAGAGATTGGTGATCTAGAAGGGACCTTATAGGACTAAAATCATGGTATCCACATTCTACCTAATACAGAATTTTATAGAATATATTTATATAATTTCACACTGTCACCTATCAGTCACCTTGCTAAACAATGACCATTTTTCCAATAAGCCTCACAAAAACTCAATAGTGCAAATATGACCATCATCTTCATCATTTTAGCCTAGCAAAAATTGTGAGATGATGCCGGACCAGACAATGTCCAATTAATAGTTTCTAGTGCATGTATGACAAGGAGCATGTCTGTGGATGCACCCTGCTGTCTGTTCTTTAATGACCAATTTTGCTTCAGGGTTAATTATAGAAGAGGTAATAGAGAGAGACTCTATGTAAGTAGAGGTTACTTCAAAATATGAATGAATTGTATTTGTTCATGCAACAATGCTGCTATATTAAGGAAATGTTTATGTTTTTATACAGGGAAGTGACTAGGGAGTAGATTGGATTTTATAGTAGCTGTTGTTTTACTTTTATAATGGATGAAGATCTTTAAATCCACCCATGTGAGAAATTTTCTTCTCTGCAACCAATGCCATATCGGTTAGCCCTCCCACCATGGGGATGCCTGGAGAGGACCACAGTCCCCAGCAGTTGTAGTGCACACTATTTGAACACACATTGATAGACAACCTGCACCTTCCAAATTTCTAGCATTTTTCAGAGGTCTGTTTTAAAAGAGCAAAGAGAAACAATGAGCTAAGTAAACATACCTAATGAACACCCTCTAACCAGTGTTCTAAACATTTAAGAGTTACGGCAGGAAGGTCTAAGGATTTTATAGTGATGTTCTGAAGTCTAACACAAAGAGATGGTCCAATATATATGCACTTATAGCATCATTGGATATAAAACAGGACAAGGCCTAGAGAGATAAGCAATACAACAGATATAACTGGAAATATAACAGATATAACTAGGCAGAAAGGCTACCACTTTCAGGATCAGTCCTCAGGTAGGTGACTTCTGAAAGAAACTGAGTTAATAAACAAAATTACACTGAATTTATTTGTCTAGTTTCCTTGGTGGTGCTGTGGCTAAAGCACTCCTCTGCCAGCCAAAATTTGATGGTTTGAAACCATCAGTTCCTCCTTGAGATAAAAATCTTGCAACCTCTCCAAAGATTCAGAGCCTTGGAAACTCTAGGGATCTATTCTTCTGTACCGTACAGGATTGCCCCAAGACAGAATCTACTCAAGACAGTAAGTAGGTGTGCTTTAAAGGCTGTATGTTCTCTATATTGTTGCTCATAACATGGGCTCATGATTTATGAGTCAAGAAAAAAAGAACACTGTCCTTTTAAAGAAATAGTTAATGATCCCTTAAAGAGGCTTCCTAACAGAAAATACCTGACAGTGACTGACCCAAGTGGTAATTGTCATTGAGATTCTAGACAGTAAATGTAAGTGCATTTCCTATATTTCTGACATATGGTACCTGAAAATGCTCTTCTAAATTCAGGGTGTCCTTTCTTGTGGATTTTTAAAACATTTCATTGGCTTTCAATAGAAAGAGATAACAAAGAATATGCAAGCATCTGGTTCATACATGCAAACAATTTTTTTTGGTGATAATCTGGTGCTTCTTGCTGCAGTTAAATCCTATCTGGCTTGGCAAGCCATGCACCTATAATATGTTTTTCTATAAAATTAATTCTTTAGGAGCTGAGCCTCGGTGGCATAGTGGTTGAGTGTGGGACCGCGGCCCATGTGCTTGGTGGTTCAAATCCAACACCAGCTCTCCAGGAGCAAGACTGGGTAGCTCCCACAACCCCCAGAGGGCAGTGATTGCCCCCCCCAAATTAATTCTTTATAAATGAGGGAGATATTTAGTAGTTCATTGGTATAACATTATGGAACTAATTTTTCTTACATAGCACATATCGCATATTATTTCTGCCCCTATTTCTTGCCACTGATTTCATGACTATTTTCAGTTATGTTTCTCATTCAAACAGATTTAAACTCATTACTAGATTCACTTGGTGGAAGAGAAATCATCTGTCATTTTATATTTGACATCATGTTCTCCTGGGCTCTATATTTTAGATTCAGATATAGACCCTGTCTCGTTCTGTCTTTTTGAATCTTGTCAAGTTGGACTGCCTAACTAGGTGGATAATAATGCGTTCATTTAATGTGGTACCTATAACAATTGCTAACTTAAAATATCCACTTATGCCTTTTCCTTATTTCATTTTTAAGCAATAAATTGGTTCATATCTGTTACACTATCTTCACATGACGCCTATCAGATGCATGTCAATCACTGTTTAGGAACCAGAATTAACACATTCCACATTAACATACGAAAGCTGGGAACAAGAGTTAAAACAGTCTTGCAGGAGATTGTTCTCCCTGACAACTTCAAATATTTCAGCAGGAGCTGAATATTTACCCTATTTTCTTATGATAATGTTTATGTGACATGACATTTCACTAATTTTTTCATGTATAATCTGTGGCATTAGTTACATTCCCATTATTTTGTGTTTTAAAATCACCACTACTTGTTTCAAAAGTGATCCTTTTGTTTTATATTTTCTGGGGGGGGGGGGTGTCATCACTGCCCTCTGGTGGCCATGGGTGCTACCCAGTGCTGCTCCTGAGAACCGCCGCTGGATTTGAACCACCAAGCCTGTGGGTCGCAGTCCCGCACTCAACCATTTATGCCACCAGGGCTCAGCCCATCAAAAATGATCCTTCAACCTGAGGAAACCTAGTGCCTCCTAAGCAATGAATCCCTCCTTCTCTCTCTCACACACCTGTCCTGAGAAACAATTAAGGAACGTGACCTTGATACATTTGCCTGTTGCAGACAATGCAAAAAAGTGGGATCATACAATTGCAGATTGTGCATAAGGTTCATCTATGTGATATCATATATTGGGAATTCATTTGTCTTTAAGCCTGTGTAATATTGTAATGTTTGTGTGTATCACATTTTGCTCACCCATTCATCTGTTTGATAATTAGGCAATTTTAACCTTTAAGCTATTTTGAATAGTAGTACCATGGACAGGGATATACAATGAACTATTTATGTTCCTTTCTTCTGTGGCTTTTTAAAAGCTGCTTTTTTAAGAGCTGCTTTTTATTTAAATGTTATCATGTCTTAAGAAAGAATTATCATCATATAGCTAAATCATAAAGTAATTATAAGGTCCAAGATATGATGAAAAATAAGTCAATTCTATAAATGCTTAAGAGACTCCGTAGGCCATATGATAAAATATCTAGCCATTCTTTAATCTTAGTACTAGATTTAATTTTTTAACTTAGCAGCATTTATAGGCTTTGTATACCTTCCAATGATGATGTTATTTTTATCATTATTCCTCAGTTTTTGTTGTCTTTTTGTTATGATTTAAATTAAAGCTTGCAGGGGGGAGGAATTGGAAATGGTTTTCATTCCACAATCCATCCACATTTGCTTCATGGTATCCATTGCAATCATCACAGTATAACCATTAAGTTCCCCTTTCCTGTACTGGCCATTTCCCGTTGTCCTTCACCCCCTTCCCTGTCTTGTCTTCTGAGATGAAACTCAGGGTTAGTGTCGCCCTTTGACCTGGTGTGGTTGATGATTCTAAGGAGTGGTCCATCCTTGGTGTGAACTGTTCATCCTAGATGACTCACTCTTGTTTGGTTGGAAGTTAAACAGTGAAAGGAGTTCACTTCCACTCCTGAAGTGTGACTAAGAAGCAAGCTTGGAGAATTCATCAGTCTTTATCAGACAGGTAAGTCTGCTATACTCCATAACTTTGAATTTTGTCTCACAGTGTTCTCCCTCATCTAGTCAAGCCTGTGAAGATCATTTCCAGAGTATTCAGCAAAGGTGACCAAAAAAGAGGTAGTTCTGATCTCAGAGTAGGAACGAGCAGAGTTCATGTGGGCCACTAGTCATTTAGACTAATTGTTTCCCTTGGTCTTCAGTTTTCTGGACTTTTTTCCTCTCTAGATAGGGAGAAACAAATAGTTGCACATCAAATGACCAAACAAGTGTTGCCAGCCACAGTTGCTACGTAACAATGTAGGACATTGAACATTGTCTTTGTGGACCATGTTACTGGCCTTGCTGCCACTTCTGATGACAACACTAAGCCTCCATGCCAAGCAACTCATTTCATCTAAGTACTTGTTATGGTTGAGACCTTTCTTATACATTTGTGCTCTGTTCGCTTTACTATACACATGGGTGTATTTATTGCATGCACAATTTCGTAGGCAGAAAGACCATCTCCTAAACCTATATGAGATCAGAAGGAGCAAAGGAAGGCTCTTCGGCACACTCACACCTGCCAATCTTGCTCGCCTAGCAATGCATGCACACCTATATACTAATAATTGTAACTACAAGATAATGCAGAACTGTCTGTAATGTATGCACTTGTCTGTGTCCTCCTTTCCTTTAGTATTATTTTTCCGCTCATTCCTTTATTGTACATTGTTTTTCCCATTACCTACAAATACGTTGATTATGTAATTCAGAGTCCTAGTGATGAACTGGGTTAAGGTATTGAACAGCTAATCACAAGGTTGGCAGTTTGAAACCACCAGTCAGTCTGTGGGAGAATGATGAGACTGTCTACTCCTATGAGGAGTCACAACCTTAGAAATCCCTAGAGGGTAGTTTGGCTTTGTCCTAGAGGCTTTGTCACTTGATGACAGTGAGTTATTATTTAGAGTTTTCCTTCATCTCCCTTACCACAGGTGGTAATCCTAAAACAGCTAAACACCTTGAGGGAATGTGCCAGAGTTTGAGGGTTCAGGACTATAGTCGGAGGGGACAGTAAGATCATTTGATTTAACGTAGTCCACACAGGTAACTTTCTCGCTTCTGCTTTAATGAGTAGCAGCCAATGTCTTCATAGCTTTTGAGCATAGAGAAGGTTACATATCTCTAAAGTACAACTACGAATGCCTCCCTATTTGGAGGAAAGAATAGCAAACAGAAACAAAAATATAAGGACTAATAAATCACATGAATCCCAGCATCCATGATCCTGTGAAAAAAAGTGGTGTCCAGCTCTTACTATAGACCATTCCTAAAGGAATTACTATGGAAGTTTCTCAGGAAAATGGGAAACAAAACTCGAAGTCACAGCAACGGTGTGGGAGAGACTAGTAAAGTATCCAGCACTCTGATCCTCTACTGGTTTGGAACTAAACTTTCTCCATAGCTCTACTTTGTGCCAAATGTTCGACAGTCACCTAGGTTGAATAGTATCCAGAGGAGGCACACAATCCTTACCGAGTACAGCCAACGTCAGATCATCAGGGCAGCATTTGCCAAGATGAAAGCTCAGAAATTCGGAGTGGAAAAGAAAAAAGGACAAATGGAAGTGGTAAACGTGGGAGAAACGCAAAAAGTGTTCTCACAAAGTAGAGATGGCCATCAATGTCAGAAAACACAATGTGCTTTTGAGTGGAAATTGCTGAGTGGAAAGAGTAATATAAACAAATAAATATTGTGTGTTGCAGTAATCTCATAAACATTCTAAAATGTTTTTTTTAATTTAGCAATTTTATTTGCCAATCACATGTGACATTTTCCCCTACCAATGAAACACAGAGACATAGGAATTGACATCTCCTGATTTTTCCAATTAAACAAACCAGCATTCAAGTCAGTTCTTACTGACTTGGGTCAGAGTAGACTGGAGATCTAAAAAGTTCTCAAGGGCTCATGGTTCAGAAGCCAATTGCCAATTATTTTTTTCAAGATACCTATGTACACTTGAACCTCAATGTTTTCTTTTAATAGTAAGTGAATTAACCATTTTACCACTCAAGAAATCTGGATTTTATAATGAAATGATATAAATTAAAAACAAAACCGAGAAAATCTATTCTCAGAATCCTTTTTAATTCACTCAAAAGCATCTCTATCTAACCAACATGACCAGAAAGGTAGCACAAATAAAATCAGCTAAGACAATGAAAGTAGATTACAAAAGAAAATTGATAAACATAAAGTAATGTAAAAGGAAACATTCATAAGCTTTATAAAGAAGAAAGCAAAAGAGAAACAAATTATAAAAGTGACTGAGGTGGGTTGAAAGAAAATATGTATTATTTTGTTTTATTAGATATGAAATTTTTTATACTATGTTTATTCAATTTTTATGTTTACCTCAAGAAACACTGGAAAGAATATTTAAGACCTCTTATTTAAGGGCATGTATGAAAGGTGCTTCAAATGTATTCTTTCTGAGTTCTGAAAGCAGTCAAAAGTAAAAGTAAATTTTTGAGGAATTTTTTTAATTCAAAATGTGAAAACTTGAATAACTCTATGGAGAAGATTATGCTTTAATTTGAGCCAAAAAGTCATGTCTATTCTAATTCCTTCATAAAAATAGATATACTACAATCTACCTTAAGAACCTCCTTTTATAAAAGATTATTAAGACTATTCCAAAGAGAATAGTAACGTCTGAAAATATATCCTGTTTGGAGCTTTCAGCTGTTTAATATCTTTCTGGCCATGAAAACTGTACAGTCAGAAGGGAAAGCACTGTCCATTTTCTTTTAGAGGAGTTTAATTTATGCAATGAGGCAATCCTAGTTTTTACTTCAAACTTAAACAAATAAATAAAAAATAAAAGCAGGGCTTCCCGATCCCAACTTTCCCCTAACAGCAGGTTTTCCGATGGTGAGCTCAAGACCAAGCCTGACTTTCAAAGGGAAGACGTTTCATCCTTTTCCCAACTCCAGATTCCAGTTACAGGCAAGAACAAGGCAACTCAAAAGCCCATCTTGAAAGTCACGTTAGAGAACACCTGGCAGGTGAAATAGAAAACACTCACTATACCCAGCCAAATGTGTATCACCTACCTCTATATAACATTCATGCATGGGGACCCAGCAAGTGCTAATCCATCTGTTGTTGAAAATATCTATAGAACAAGCGAAAGAAGACATGAAAGATGCAATGTGAATCCCTCTCTGAGGAGGACTCTCTCTGTTCAAGGTTCTGTGGCAGCTGCTGTAAATTGATTTCAACTGCTTGTCTTTTCACTTGTCTTACATTTCAATTCTGCTGTTTAGTGCATTGTCCTCTGTGAAACGTGATATGTTTTGGGGGGGATGGTTTCTATGTTGGCATAATCTAGTGTCAGTATCATTATAAGTGAGGAGAAAGGAGCTTTTTTAAAATTTAACAGTCCCAGAGTTTGAAACAAAGAGACAAATGTGGTGCCGTCAAGTCAATCTGATTTACAGGGCCCCTCTAGGTCAGAGTGGACCTGCCCCGGTGGGCTTCTGAGACTGTAAGTCTACACAGGAAGAGAAAGACTCATCTTTCTTTCCAGAATGGCCCGTGGTTTCAAACTGCTGACCTTGTGACTAAAGTGCAACAAGTAACCCACCATGCCACCCTGTGCAGATAAGTGAGAAATCTTGCATTCCAAATGAATTAAGTGTAGAACCAGGTGTGCAATGACAACAAAGGGATCTCCCTCTCACCTATCTAACACTTTCCAGAGAAGTGAAAACTATGTTAAGCAAATAATTGTAAAACTCCAGACCCATCTATACTCCCACTAATTTTTGTTGTCACAGTTGAGACCCTTTATGATTATGATTCTTTCAGGGTAACTGTAAAGAAACATCACCACTCAATAAAAAGTTTAGAACACTAGCTAATCAAAAATATTTGAGGTTGAGAAATAAAAATCTAATTTAGATATTATTTGTTTTAGCAATAATCTGTTGGTTAAAATGGGGCACTCCTGATTCACTCGTAGAATTCTAACCTTTCTTTGCAGAAGACCTAGCCAGTGTACCTTACACACAGCCACTTCCCATCATCAATGGTAGTTTTTGAGTGTTGGCAGAGCAGGGAAAGGTCTGGTATCTACTTCTTTAAATTATCCAATGCAAACCCTCTGGATTGCAACAGTCTCAAACCAACTATGAAGATGGCATAATACCTGGGAGCATCCACTCCATTCTGTCTGCATACAGTCATCATAGGTGGGGAAGGGGGTGGGGGTGGGGAGCTGCGTCATGACAGATAAAAAAGAAAACAGCAACACTAGTTGAAATCTTTAAAAAAAATTAACCTTGAGAAAGCAATTTATGGTTTAACAAATAGATAGGTTATTATTGGTAAGTTATCAAGATAATTCAAATTTTGTTATTTTACAAGACTCAATAAAACCTATGGGATAATTGATGCCTTTAATACACAAAGTACAAGCAAAGTTGGTGATACTTAGATACATAGATCAAGATTTAGAAAAATATATTGATGTGGGCTAGAAGCTTTAATTTATTATTCATCCATAATGAGTAAGCTATGAAGAACTAATTGGTCAAAATTATAGGAAGTATTACACCATTTCAACAGGCAGTTCAACTAAAGACATAGAAGTGATTTATGTAGTTATTCTCATACATATTTATTATATGACTATTAAGAAACCCTAGTGGCACTGTCAACTAAGTGTTGGTCTGGTAACCACAGCATCTGATGCTTCCCATGGGAGAGATTTGAGGCTATGTGCTCCTGTGAAAATTTACAGCTTTAGACACCCTCTATAAGGCCACTATAGAAATCAGCTTAAAGGCAGTGGGTTTTATGCAAATAAGATTCACCTTCTATATTAATTAACCAACTACTCCATCTCCAGTGAGGTTTTCTTATAAATGTAAATGGATGATGTCACTTATATATGGATACATGTGTATATTAATAGTGTTTATACAGCTATGAAAATAAATATTCATAGGAAGTCATAATTGACCAGGAAATTTAGAAAATATGTGCCATTTGCTTACAAATGTAGCAAGTGCTTGCTTGGGAATATTACTGATTGAGATATAATCTCACCTCTTGACAAGTTTATAATTTAATGGGAAAGAAAAGAGAAGAGAAATTAAAATACAACATGAAGACATATGTGAGATTTGAAATTCAACCTCTTTCTTTTACATATGGATTAAGGATTTTAGTAATTAGTAGGATCAGTCTGAAAGATATGTGTGATGAACAATGAGTAAAAAAATGCAATAGGGGGTTCCTAATAGTGTAGCAGATAACAGTTAGCGTGACTTTTGCAGGCATGAATCAGATAGCCCCATAATTACTATATTCCATTATTTCTACCTCTAGAAGACAAGGACTGCAATAGAGACGTGATGTAGAAAGTATGACATAGAGATGCTAGGGTGAGCATATACCAAATCTTAATTTTTCCCATAGCTTAAGCATTTAGATGTCTATAGCATTTTCAATTAAACATTATTGTATATGCGTATTTATATTTACTATACTGTTTTCTTACCATAAAAACTTATAAGTGGATTTTATGCCACAGAGAATACACTTGGAAATGTTAATGCTTTACTATTTTAGTGATGTTATGTGATAATACTTTCATGTCAAATATTAAAACAACGTATTTTCAAGTGTAAAATCCACTAGCCAAATATGTAAGGATAATGAAAATATTATTTAGAGTGAAATAAAATTAAAATTTCAATAAGGTCCACTAATCGTATAGCAAGTGCTCATTAACTGACTATACCAATAGCTATCCTATCTAATATTAAGGGGAATTGAAAAGCTCTTGAAAAGATGCTATTATCTTTTTATCAATTTTTCCATAACATTTTGAAACATCATATAGATATGTCCATTAACACAGAAAGTTCTATTTGACTGCACTGCTCTTAAATAGAGTTCTATCAGTATCTTTCACTCTAACTGACTAAAATATAATATTTTGTTTTACATTTTATCTAATTTTTCACTCAAAGCCCCATATGGCTGAAGTTATATATTACTTACTTGCTTGTTTTTTTTTTTATTTTAATAACTCCTGGTATATTGAAGATACAGATCAGTGTATCTTTCAAATATACCTTGGTTTCTTTTAGTTTTGTTTTTTGTTTATTTGCCTATATTCCATAGTGAGATCATTGCAGTGGTTGCTTGGTTATGATGAAGTTGGAGGTGTTTTTGTTTTAAAGACTGAAAAAGTTTCTTTTTTCTTCTGAATGCTATGTTTTGCTTAGTAACTCTCTTTTAGCTAAAAAGGTTACTTTTTAAACAAAATATGCTTTTGATAGCTCAGGAAATATTTCATGATATAGGAATATAATTAATTTATTCACATAAAAAAATCAGTCTACAAAATATTTTAAGTAATTTGTTATTTAGCCAGGCTTTTTTGAGAAACTATTATAAATTTCTAAAGTTTCAAATGAGGCCAGTCCACACCTTCTTTTCTGATCTCCTATCTGTTCTTATGGAGTGGGAGACAATTCAAAGCATCCTATTTTCTATTTCCCTACGGTCTACCCAGTCATCCTTCACTATTCATTCCAAATAAGTAAATGACTGGAATATTATGAGATTTCTTATATTTCCATCCTGGAAACCTGTGATCTTTTACCCAAAACAGGAAGATGAACATCACTTCCTGGTGTCTTCATAACTTCATCTAATCATTTGGGAACAATTTCTTGAGGTTTTTTAATCTATATCTTGACAGCTGGGTGATGTTTCTTTTCTATGTATTTTCTTCCATGCTTATAAAGTTATGTATCATTTTCTACTCTTTTCTTCTTCTATATTTCTGGGCAAATCAAGTTGTTGCAAAGTATCATACTCAATTGTGTTCAGTATTACCAGAATCACAAATTCCCATCAAGTCCATTCAAAGTGAAGGCAGTCCAGTTTAGCAAATCTCAACTGTGCTACCCAGGGTGCTCAGTGACTTATTTGTCTCTGAAGGAAGTTGTCAGACATTTCTCCTGACTGAGGCATCTCTGGGTATATGTGAACCTTCCTAAAACAAAACAAAACAAATCCAAATGTGGACATGTGAATGGAATATATGATGATAAGACAGTTTATTTTTTTTACACTATGATTGAGTTGACTTCTACTTATGGAAATCCTATGGGACAGGCAAGCCTTGTTCCTTAAGGTTTCTGAGGCTAGAAATCTTTAGGGGAACAGACAGTCTCGCCTTCCCCGTGAGGGTCAATCTGTGAGTTTGAACTGTTGAACTGAGGTTTAAATACTTAGTCAATTGCACTGCCAGTGTGCCTCTGAACCTCCATAGTGAAAGTTATGAAGCTTTGTTCATTGAGCATTACTTTAGTATTGCCAAACACAAAGGTCCAAGATAATTTAAAGCTTTGTTGTTAAACACTACATGAAACTGAAAAGGACCATCTTAAGGGAAACAAAGGAGAAATTATTACAGTTTCAGAATTGAAACCTTTACAAGAGTGTTAATTTTTAAAATAATCCTAATTAAAATGAATGCTGGTTCTATAATGTATTCAAGCTACAATGACTATTAGTACATCTGGAACATTGCACTTTACTAGAGGAATGGTGAAGAAAACACATGTGGGGGATATACAAAAAATGCTGAGTCGTGTGCGTACATTCCAAGAATTTGATCAGGAAGATATAATGGAAGAAATTAGTGGGGAAAAATCCATATGGCAAGAACGCTGAATTTAGAACTTGATAACAGCCAAAGTAAATTTATTTTTGTGAGGAAAAAAAAACTACGTTCAGATTCATTAGAGGAAGCAGGTGGTATCATACATTTCTCCATGGCTATCATAATTAATATGAAAGCTGTAATAAATCATAAAAGGCATCTTAACTTCTACTATAATGACCATCCTGCACAGAGAGGAGGTGACAATGCAATGCTAAATAAAGGTAAGATGTTCTTTTATCATCGCAATAAGAAGTTGGTGGGAGGCAAAGAGTGGCTAGAGAGCTAGAAGATAGAGGAAATGCTGAAGAAGAAAGAAGTTCCCAGGTTCCCGCCCCTGCTTTTTATTTCTTTAAGGATTAGCTAGAGTTGTTTTTTTTTCTGAACACAACTAGGAATGTTAATTGCTTGAAAATATGGACCTAAACACTGATCACTTATTAAAGTTACCAGGCAGATTTGGGAAACGTGAAATATAGGGGGAAAAAAAGGAAAGCATCATACAGAAAATATTCTCAGAAACAATCCAGATAATCCAGAGCCTTTCACAAGTACAGTTATTACTGCCCTGATGAAATGCCAACATCATTCAGCACATCATCTTTTTTGTTATTTTTAAAATCATTTTATTGGAGGCTCATACAACTCTTAGCACAATCCATCCACGCATACATTGTATGCAAAGCATATTTGTAACTTTGATACCATCATCATTCTCAAAACATTTTCTTTCCACTTAAGCTCCTGGTATTGCCCCCCACTTTTCCACCCTCTCTCCACTCCCCCCTCTCTCCTGAATCCTTGATAATTTATAAACTATTATAATTTTGTCTTGTCATACACGGTCTGATGTCTCCCTTTGCCCACTTCCCCATTGCCCATACCCCAGGAAGGAGACTATATGTAGATCCTTAAAATCAATTCCCCCTTTCTACTCCACCCTCCCTCCATTCTCCCAGTGTTGCCACTCTCCCCACTGGTCCTAAGGGGATCATCTGTCCTGGATTCCCCATTTTCCGGCTCCTATCTGCACCAGTGTACATCCTCTGGTCTAATCAGATTTGTAAGGTAGGATTCAGGTCATGATAGTGGGAGGGAGGAAGCATTTTAGGACTAGAGGAAATATGCATATTCTATCATTCCTACACTGTGCCCTGATTGACTCGTCTCCTCCATACAACCCCTCTGTAAAGGGATGTCACTTCCCCTGAGCAGATTGTCCTTAGGTCCTCAATCTGTACTCCCCCTCATTTATAATGATATCATTTTTAGTTCTTTGATACCTGATACCTAATCCCTTTGATGACTCGTGGTTCCACAGACTGTTATGCTTCTTCTCTGTGGGCTTTGTTACTTCTGAGCTAGAAGGCTGCTTAGCTTACCTTCAAGCCTTCTTTAAGACCTGAGATGCTATACCTTTTGACAGCTGGCCACCATCAGCTTTCTTCACCACAATTGCTTATGTACACATTTATCTTCCGTAATCATATCAGGAAGTTGAGCATGCAATAATATTACTTTTATTCTTGATGCCTGATAATTGCTTCCATTAGTACTTTGTGGTCACACAAGCTGATATGCTTCTTCCATGTGGACTTTGTTGCTTCTGAGCAACACTCTATCTTTGAAATAAATTTTTTTGATTTGTTTTATTTTTAATATACAAGAGATTTTGGGCTGAGCCCCAGTTGCAAAGTACTTGATTGCGGGATTGCGGCCCACAGGGTTGGTGGTGCATATCCAGCAGCAGTTCTCCAGGAGCAAGGCTGGGCCTCCTATTTCCACCAGGGGGAGAAAAAATAAAAAATATATACAAGAGATTTTCTAAAAGCTAATGGAACAATCCCATTATCTGTTAGTTTTATTTTCCCACAAAAGAGATATACTTTTATGTATGTGTGTATCAAAATATATGTGTATTTATATGTAGTTTTCAACCCCAAAGGCAAGGATTGAATTTATAAAGAAAATAGGAGTATAAAACTAATTTTCTGTGGATTACTCATGCATTGGGAACTACATGCATATTTTGTATATGGTGTTTTAGCATACCGTTTTGAGCCTTAATTCACCAGGTTATCTCAATACTTTCTCAAACCTCATACTCCAAGATGCAAAAAAAAAAAATGATACCCATCCTTACTTCCTAAAGAGCCCTACCCTAGCTGAAACCCATCCTGCGATGGCTAGTAAGAGAAAATCATGGTCTTTAAATGTATATCTAAGCTCCTGTCAAGAATAGGTGGTGTTACCACTATCGCCATCATCAGGTGTCCATCTTTAAAAAGTTCATTTTTCATGTTATTTAACACCTGAAAGGGTCATCTATCTCCAATCTTAAATATGCTAAGGATTTTACAGCCATACCAGAGGTTCTTTTTATATTAATGTCTCCCAAATAAAGTGTGGTAGTCTCCTAAATTTGTGTCAATTTGAGGACTAAGGGTGTCGGGGTAGAGTTTAACCTGTCAATCTGGAGTTAGCCAATAAGACCTCTGTGTGGGCATGGCCTTTTCCTGAGAATTCTGGGAAATGTAGTACTTCCTTCTTGGAGGTGGAGACATTTTCTACTCACAACACTCACTGCAGGAGACTCTGTACTGGCAAGGCAGACTTCCTGTGAGACATTCCTGAGGAGAAGCCACATAGAGCTGTCCTAGTGCCCTGGGCCAGACAAGCCATATGGATGCAACCAGACCTCTGAAGCTGGAGGAGCTACTTGGAGACCCCTGCCAGCGCTGAGATGTTTACAATGCTACTGGAGCCAAAGGCATTCTACCCATCTGGCTTATCATCATGCTTCCTTCAGCGTCAATGCATGTGTTTCATGAGCCTAAAGAAAAGTTTGTAGACTGGTATCGGACTTATGACCTTGGACAAAACTGAGTTGGGTTGTTCTCTTAATGTACAGTTGCTCTTATATATAAAACTCTCTGTCATATACCTTTGAGTATTTATGAATTTGTTTCTCTGGGCTACCCGGACTAGCACATAAGGATCCCAGGATTTCAACTTATATTCCATCTCTTCATGGAAGAGTAGATTGGTAACGCCATGTCATCTCACATTAGAAACTGTGTATAAATGGAGATACAGTAAGAAGATAACTAAATGAGTTTTGTTTAGTATTTTAATTAGCACTTTTTATTCTTAAAATAGTATATGTTTATATTCTTTGGGGTTCCAAAGCACTGACAAGTTTATATAGTATGCCTACACATAGAAAAAATTGGACAGCATGACCAATATCATTCCAGCTATTTTCGCAATTAGGACCAAACACTATACAAATTGAGTAATATCAAGTACTTAGTAGAATTCTTGATGTGAATGTTTAGGCCACATTGCAACAATGACCTGATGTACCTGAATATTCTCCCTGCCATCGAGTTTGTGCTAATTCACAGTGACCTCATAGGACTAGGTTGAACTGCCGCTCTGAGGATCAGGGACTGGAATTCTGTACAGGGCTAGAAAGCTTCCTCTCACTCGAGCTGCCTGGTGCTTTCAAGGGGCCGACCTTGAGGTTAGGAACCTAGCTGGTAACCACCATGCCGCCAAATATAAGTGAGATGATCTTATTGACGGCAATGACCATCTTAGCTTTGGCTTATAGTGTTCATGTCGCCGGCCTGACAGGATAGCAGTTATTTTTAGCTGCTTGATTATTTTGATAAAAATTCTTTAAAGGATTAAGAATATTCAAATAATATATTTTTAAAAGCACCTCCTTTTCCACTCCATTTCCTTCATAAAAACAGAATAAATGCACTAGCATCATGCCTACCACAAGCAAAATTATAATGCTCCTTACAGCTGTGCCTTCAGCTCAGGAGAGGATGTAGAGGAAATAAAGCAGTCTATTTGTAAATGTGATGAAAAGTTATTTTTTGTTCCTTTACTTTCTATATTTCCTTTCTTGTTAATTACTTTTGGTTTTCTAAGATTTGAATGTGCCTAATATTTTATTTTGTAGTGAGTAAATCCTTATTCAGCTTCATATTTATCATATTCACCAATATTTTAGAATATACTATATTATTAGCCACTATAAGTTTATCTCAGGATGTCTATTATGTGTATTCTGAACTTAGCCTATTTTATAAAATATAAATGCTATTTTTGTCTTCCTAAATATCTGCAGATTTTAAGAAACTATGATCAAAATTTGTTAAAGATCTAGCTGCACGAAATTTGAGTCTTTCTAGTTTTTTCTCGATGTAATATGTTCTGCTAATCAGCAACCACGAGGTCTTTAAGGGGGGTCTCACAAGTGACATAATTGAAAGGCAGAATGAGAGAAAAGACATACATTTTTATGACTCCCAGCGCAAAAACCTATTGTGCAAGAAGTCAGTTGATATTTGCATTTAGAAAGTAGCTGTTCTATAGCGATCACTTGTCAGCCTTAAAGTAAGGCTGCACACATCTGCCCACAGAGATGCACGTGGCATACTTATTTCAATAACTTTCTTAATAGTAAGCCAATTATAATACAAAATCAGAGTGTGCAAAGGAGAGAGTGCCCTGAAATTTTAATTTCCTAAATTATAGCGAAAAACCATAGACTTTCCTTTTTATTTTTTTAATTCACAAATCCAATTAATGACAGGGTTCAGAAAGATTAACTTTCTATGTGTCTTTTTCCTATATTCTAACCTTAAATATTTAAGCATAATCTATAGAGAAACAACCTCTATCAAAAGAAAATATATCTTCCTCAGAATATAAACCAGGTTCTAGAGATAAGTTTTTTAAATCTTTGTTAAATGTGGTGTATAGGGTTCTGTGTTTGTGCAGAAGTAAAATTATTAATGTGGTTTCTCTTGAAAAACTGCAGAATTCTACATTTGCATGAACTGATTATTGATATGTGATGCTATGTCTTCACCCATTGCTTCTAAGAGTTCTACATTGCATCACATATGCTTTTGATTATGCGGATTTTTCTTTATAGTTTTGCTTACAAATTAGTAATGTCATGCATATTTATTCATTATTTAATACAATGGGAGACCTAGTTTGATGTAGAAAATGTGCATTGTAAATTTGAGCATGTAAATTTAGGGAATGGATGGGCTTCGGCATGTGAGTGAGACAGGACTTGTGGAGGGTGTATCTTGGACCAATCTTTTGTGAAATACAAAAGATGCAAAAAGAAAGCAGAAATGATAGATATGAAGGTAGATCCAAAGTATTGGTAGAAAATTCTGGAAAGTTTTTATTAAATAAAAATACCAGAGGAAAATCAGGAGTGTAGGATGAATAAGATAAGATTTCACAACAAAATTTTCATCAGACTTACAAAAACTGATCAGGTACTTCATTGTATTTGGGGGGAAATTTCCTTAGCACAAGTTTTCCGACCTTTTTATCACCAGTTCAATTTTCAATATTCTTAAAACTTCTTTCTAATATACCCACATGATAGTCCTATGCCCTTCCAGAAAAAAAATCTATTACAATTAACCCTTTGCTACCCCGCCACCATCAAAAACAGCCACAACTATGAGCTGCCAGGACAAACCCATCTGCCTCAGATGAAGTACTACTAAAATATATTTTAGTAGCAAAAATAGTGAGATGCTTCCACATGTACTTTGGACATTTTATAGGGAGAGATCAATCTTTGTGAAAGAATATTTGAAGAGAAAAAATATCCATCTTGAAACATTTTAAAGGGAAAGACCAATTCTTGGAAAAGATATTTGCATAGAAAGAAATAAAAAAGATCTTGAAAGAAGTACAGGCAAGCTATATGTAGATCCCTGAAATTGGTTCCCCCTTTCCACACCACTATCCCTCCACCCTCCCAGTATCACCACTCCCATCACTAGTCCTAAGGGATCATCTATCCTTAATTCCCCATGTTTCCAACTCCAGTGTACATCCCCTATTCTAGCCATACTTGTCTGGTAGAACTGGAATCATGACAGTGGGTGGAAGGAAGCATGAGAACTAGAGGAAAGATGCATATTTTGTTGTTACTCCACTATACTTTAATGGGCTCATCTCCTCCCTGCAACCCCTCTGTAAGAGGATGTCGCTTCACCTATTGATGGGCTTTGGGTCGCCAATCTGTACCCCCCTTATTTATAATGATATAATTTTAGTTCTTTGATGCCTGACACTGGATCCCTTCAACACCTCATAATCACACAGGCTGGTGTGCTTCTTCCATGTGGACTTTGTTGCTTCTGAGCTACATATAACCTCCTCTCTAGGGCAAGGCCAGCAGGAAAGTGAGTGAAGGGACACATTGGACAGTGTATGATATGAAAAAGCAATGGCAATTTGTAAATTATTAAAGGTTCATGGGGGGAGAGGGGGAAGGGAAATATGGGGAGGTGGAACTGGGGGACTAGGTGGAGAGAGGAAGTTTTGAGAGTGATGATGGCAACAAGTGTGCAAATGTGGCCTGCATACAATTGATGTATGTATGGATCATGAGGGGAGGTGTATGAGTCCGCAATTAAATGATTCATTAAAAAATTGGAGAGGGGGAAGGAGGAGCTTATACCAAGGGCTCAAGTGGAAAATGTTTGGAAATGAATGTGGCAACATGTGTGCAAATGTGCTTGATACAGATGATGTATTGAATGTTATAATAGCTATAAGAGTCCCCAATAAAATTATTTTTAAAAAAGAAGTACAAGCAGGATGGTTCAGAGAGGCCAGAATGACCAGACTTCATCTTACATATTTCATTGCACCAGTTATCAGGAGAGACAAGTCTTTGGAAAAGGACATTATACTTGAAAAAAATGGAGGGGCAGTGAAAAAGAGCATGATTGACACAGGGTGACAACAATAAATTCAAATACAAGAACAATTGGGAAGATGACCCAGAATTAGGTGGTATTTGTTCCATTGTACACAGGAAAGCTGTGAGACAGACTGACATGTTAGCACCTAAAAACAGCATCAACATAAGCTATGTTAATAATAAACAAAGTCTATTATAAGGCAATAGGCATTATAAAAGATAAGAGGAAATGCCAGACAACAAATTGGCCGATAAACTAGAAAGTTACTCAATTTGAAGAATAAATGCAATCAATAACATAGCCTTAAGATACATAAGAGAATAATTAATAAACTAAATGGATACTGGTGGAAGGCCTAAGATACAGGGTCAAACATGAAGCATGGTTTATCGTTCATCACAATAATAATGAACAGAATAACATTTGGGCCAAGTTCTTAAAGCCCAATATTTACAGGATGATATGAAGCATCTGTAGGAGTCATAGTATATGAAAATATACTATTAATAATATTATAAAAGACCTATACCCAAGTATGACCAAACCTTTTTATTATTAAAAGACCATTTTATTTGGAGGCTCTTCTATCTCCTACTACTATCTATGCATCAATTGTATGAGGCATATTTGTACATATGTTGCCATCATTCTTTTCTAGACATTTACTTTCTATTGAACCCTTGATATCAGCTCCTCTTTTTTTTCTCCCTCCTCCCACCCAGCCCTCATGGTCCCTTAATAGATTCCAAATCATTATTCTTTTCATATCTCATACTGGCCAATGTCTCCCTTCCCACAGTTTCTGTTGTTCTTCCCCCTGGAGGAGTGTGTGTGTGTGTGTGTGTGTGTGTGGTTGTGTGTCAGATCAGTTCCCCTTTCCTCCCCTTCTCTCGCCCCCTCCCCCCTATCCTTTTGGTATTGCTATTCTCATTTCTGTTCCTAGATTCCATGTGTTGTGAGATTTACCTCTTATCTATACCTGTGTACATGTCCCAGGGTCTAGTCCACACTGAGAAGCAACACTGGGGTCATACATTAATTAATAAAAATAGAGGTATTGGCCTATGCATATAAATTTATATGGCAGTACACTCAAGTAGTAGATGGACTTTGGGGATTCAGCCAATTGCCTCCCTCAGTGCAAGAACACTTTGTTCTAACAAACTGGCATTTTGTGATGCTCACCTCCACCCCCACGCCCACCTCCATCACAGTTGCTGAAGACAAGATGGGAGCATAAGCAAAGGTGGTGAAGGAAGCAGATAGTACCTAGCTATTAAAAGATATGTGATCTGGGGTCTTAATGACTTGAAGTTAAATGATCCAGCAGAGAATCAATGAGCCCACATGGTATAAACATGAGGTGTTATCGGGCCCAGGTAACAATGCACCAGAAGACCATAGCAAGCAAAACATATCACTGAGAATGAGAGAATCAGTGCGGAGACCCAACACCCATCTGTAAACAGTGTGACCTTCACAGAGTGGTCACAAGGAAGGGATGAGTCAACCAGGGTGCAGAAAACCCTCCTGGAATACATAATATCCCTCTGGTTTCTCGAGGTTTCCTCACTCCCCACTATCATGACCAAACATTTCCCAAGAAGGAGATACTATTTTTATTATTTTCCTGAATAAGGAGCGAATAATTCTTCTATTCTAAAGGAGAGTAGATAGCAATAAATTCTTTTAAAGACCATTTTTAAGAAAAGTTGGTTCCAGAGGTGCAGAAATATTATGAGGAATTGCCTTCTAAACTAATCCTAAGTAAGAGAGAGAGGTAAAGAGTGAAAGATTGTGGAAGACACCGAATTTGGTATCAATTTGAGGATGAAGAGTATATGGGGTGGATTCTAGCCTGTCAATCTGGAGATAGCCAATAAGACCTCCGTATGTACATGGCCTTCTCCAGAGAATTCTGGAAAATGTGGAAATTCCTTCGTGAAAGCAGACACACTATCTCACTAAGTCTCTTGGAGACTCTCTGCTAAAAAGACACAAGGCTGATTCTCTGTGAAACATCCCAGAGGAGAAGCCACATGGGCTAACCTGATGGAACCAGATCTCTGACGCCAGAAAAGCCACTGGGAAACTCCTGCCAGCGCTGAGATGCTTACAATGCCAAAGGATCCAAAGGCTTCCTACCCACTAGCCTGTGATTGTCCTGCATTTGACATCATTGCAGGTGTTTCATGAGTCTGAAGAGGACTTTATAACTTGGTATCAGACAAAAGGACTAATATCAGACATAACCTTGGGCTGGACTGAGTAGGATGTTTTCTTAGTGTACAGTTGCTCCTTCTTATATAGATATGTGTGCTCATGAATTTGTTTCTCTAGTCTACCCAGACTAACACAAAGATGCATTGAAAGTGACTAAAACCTAAAACTGTTTTTGTGTACTGGAAGATTTTTTTAACAATCCACAAGTTAGTAAGGAAAAATGTGTTGCAATATTCAAAAACAATATAAAATGGTACAGAACAAGATGTAAAACATCTATTGTAAAAATGTGGTTCACTTCAATTGTCATGAGAGAAACATTAAAATCAAAATAGCATCCTACTAAATACTCAGCATAATGGATACAATTTAAAAAGATAAAAAAAACACCAAATTTTGGCAAGGCTGAGGATCATTAGAACTTGCATTGAGATAATGAAATTATGTATTGGCTCAATCACTTTGGAAAACTGTTGGCAGTTTCTACTACACTCTGGAGATACATATCCCTATGATCTACTTGCTGCTGGCTTGTTCCAAGAGACATATAGAGACATAGTACTCAAAACTTATATTAAGGTGGTTTCATAGTATCATCACTTATAAAAGTAGAAAAAAGTCTGAAAACAGTTCACATATTTATGTAAAGTTAAAATACAAATACATTCGAGATTTTTAAAATCATTTTATTGGGAGCTCGTACAACTCTTATCACAATCCATACATACATTCATTGTGTCAAGCATGGTTGTACATTTCTTGCCCTCCGCATTCTCAAAGTATTAGCTTTCAAGTTGATCTCTTATATCAGTTCTTCATTTTTCCCCTCCTTCATAAAGCCATGATAATTTACAATTATCATTTTGTCATGTCTTATGCTGTCCAATGTCTCCCTTCACCCACTTTTCTGTGTCCATCCCCGAGGGCTGGGGTTATAGGTAGATCCTTATCATCGGTTCTCCCTTTCTGCCAAACCTTCCCTCCATCCTCACAGTATCACCACTCTCAGCACTGGTCCTAAGGGATCATCTGTCCTGGATGGCCTTAGTTTTCAGTTCTTAATTTTACCAGTGTGCATCCTCTGTTCTAGCCAGATTTGTAAGGTAGAATTGGGATCGTGATAGTTGGAAGGAGGAAGCATTTAAGAAGTAGGAGGGAATGGTATGTTTCCTCATTGCTGCACTGCACACTGACAGACTTGTATTCTCCTTGTGGCCCTTCTGTAAGGGGATGTCCGGTTGCCTACAGATGGGCTTTGGGCCCCCACTCTGCAGTCACCCTCATAAACAATGTTATGATTTTTTGTTCGTTGATGACATATCTGATCCCTTCGACACTTGGTGATTACAAAGGCTGGTACACTTCTTCCATGTGGACTTTGTTGCTTTTGAGCAGGACAGCTGCTTGTTTCAAGTCTTGGTTCAAGCCTTCAAGATGCCAGAGCTATATATTTTGATACCCAGACACCATCAGCTTTCTTCACCACACTTGTTCATGTACCCATTTGTCTTTAGCTATCGTGTCAGAAAAGTGAGCATCATGGAATGTCTGTTTAATAGAGCAACGTGTTTTTGAATTGAGGGAGTACTTGAGTGAAGGCCCAATGTCCATCTTCTGTTTAATACTAAGCCTATAAATATAGGCACATAGATCTATTTCCCCATCATCTTATAAATATATTTACATATATACATGCCTGTATTTAAACCTCTGTAAATCACCTTTGCCTCCTAGTTCTATTTCCCTTGACTTCCCTCTTGTTCCACTCTCATAAAAGTTTACATTCCAATAATGCAATTGGGCATTGGCACAATCACGTTGGAAAGCTCTTGACAGGCTTTACTAAACTATAGAGATGCATATTCCTATGGCCTACTTGTTGCTGGTTCATACCAAGAGAAATATATGGACATAGTTATCAAATTTTATCCTTTCAGAGTATCATTATTTTTAAAAGTGACAAGAAAATATCTGACCACAGTCCACCTATTTATATAAATAGAAAAGACAAATGCATTTGAGAATTTTTGCACAATGTAAATTCTACAGAACAATGGAAAGGAAGTGCTGTTACAAGCAAAAGTATCAAACGGCCTCACAAGTTAAGCCTTAATCACATGCATTAATACATGGTCACAAGAGCTAACCTGTTTTATCATATTTCTTAAAGTATAAGTCAAAAACAGGCAAAGCCAAACTATTCAAGTTAAAATCTCTTTGGTGGTTATCTTTGCATATCAGAAGTTTTAATTAAATTCTGGAGTGCACTCTGCCACCTGGTAGCCCAAGATCCATCTGCAAGACCCGTATGTGGATCGAGTCCCCGCTGAATCCTTAAAGCGCATAGATTCGGAACCTTATCAGCCATAATATCAACTATTGTGAAGGGAATGTCAGCAACTGTAGTGAAGGGGAATATAACAATTTATCTTTTGCATCCTGCTGACCCAATATGAAGTTATTCTACATTTTTTATATTCTCTGCTTTCTCTTCGATTGAGGTCCTTGTTTTATTTAGCAATCGTTCCTGGGTCCTTTGTTATGTGCTATTGCTTTGTATGTTTATCTGTGTAGGAAGACGGCGCTGAGTGGATGAAGGTAGCAGCAAGAGTAGTGAGTACCTGGGGCACAGAAGGGGAGGGCGTGGGGAAAGGGCATAAGCACCCATGACTGCAAGGAGGAAGTCGATGTTCCAAAGTTGATTGTGGTAATTATTGCACAACCCTTTTGATTAATGAAATATTCAATTATGTTAAATACACCACCCCAAAATTATAGCCAGAGAGTTAATTCTGACTCCTAGTGGCCTAGAATACAGGGTAGAACTGTCTTTGTGGGTTTCTTTTTTTTGGGGGGGCGGTAATCACTGCCCTCTGGTGGTCATGGGAGCTACCCAACCTTGTTCCCGGAGAGCTGCTGCTGGATTGGAACCATCAAACCAGTGGGCCGCAGTCCCACACTCAACCACTACACCACCGGGGCTTAGCCCTTTGTGGGTTTCTAAGACCCTAACTTTTACAGGTGCAGGTCTCTTCATCACTCTCCTGCAGGGAAGCTGGAGGTTGCAAACTGCTGAGCTTGTGAGGAACTGTCCAAAGTGTAACCACGTGGCACCAGGATTCAATACCGTTAAGACAACAAAAAAAGAGTGCTTAGGATTAAAATAAATGTAATTCTATTATTTAACATGAATTAAATCGTTTGAATGGCAACTGGAAAGCTATTATACATCTTGTAGTGGTAAAAAAAGAAAAGTGGAACATTTAAATTTATTTTGGCAATATATGTAATAAGTTTTGATATCATAAGAATAAGTTTAAATGAATAGAATATTCTCAGTTTTAAGGGGTTCACACTGATAGGGTTTTTGGTCTGTTGGTGTTTCTTAAGCCTGGGCAAATCTTGCCACTTTCCTGATAGTAAATTCTAGCAGATGGCAATAGGGAATGAAAAAGAAGCAAGTAAATATTCATAGAAAAATTGGAGCTGTTCACTAAGCCTGGATGAAAACTCATTATTTCTTGAACATATTGTCTTGGTTGTGATTTCACTTGAATGCATCTAATGTAATCCCACTTTCTAATAGTAAAATGCTTGCATGACAGAATACAGTACCTTCATCGTGATGGTTGTCCTCAAGATATAGCACCACTAATAAGCATCCCAACTAATTTGGAAAGGCACTGCCTTTTTTGACTCCTGCTCTTCATGTGTCAAGGAACCCTGGGGACTAGCCAGCTACCCATTTCCCACTTGAAACTCACTAGTAGCTCCACAGGAAAAATATCAGACTGCCTGCTTCCATAAAGACTTCAAAATCTCTGACAAACAAAGGAGCACTTCTACTGTGCCCTAGGGGGTTCCTATGAGTCACACTCGACTCAGTGGGAAGGAGCTGCCCTTTTCCCCTTGTATGAAGGAATCCTGGTGGTGCAGTGGCTAAGATGCCAGTTGCTAAGTGAATAGTTGGCGATTTCAAGACAGGAGCTATTTTACTGGTAATCGGCTCTCACATCGATGGTTGTTGTAATTATTTCCATCTTGGAAACTCCAAAGGATAGTTCTATGCTGTCCTGTAAGTCATTACAAATCAATATTTACTCAACAATGTGTTGTGTACCTCCTACTATCAGAAATTATTTTAAAAATACCTTGATTCTGGCAATTTTCAACTGGCATTCTTTATTTCGTTTTGTTTTAAGAAGCACCATGACTCTTCTCAATCTATTTCTTCTGTCTTCTTGATATCATTTCATCTCTAAAGAAGCATCTTTTTTTTTTCCTGGAACTCAGTTGATACTTATAATTTACTTGTTTTTCATATTCATTTATATCATCAACTCTTTCTATATGTGCAGAGAAGGCTTCTCTTACTCCTCCATGTTTTCACTGTGTTTACTTTTATGAAAGGATCATGCCTTGATTCTAAATTCCTCTAAATACAGATATATCTCATCATGCTGATTTTATCTTTTTATCCAATTCAATCTATTGTTTTCATACATAAGCTTTATGGAAAGATTTAAATTAGTTTAATTATATAGGACCATTGATATTTAAAGTATATAGATGACTTCAAAGTCATCAAGTCATGTTTTTAGAAAGATATTTTTCTCACCACAAAAAAATAGAGAAGCCAATGCCAATCTGCTACCTTAGTACATAAGGTGATGCTCACCTTCTTGACACAATCAGTGAAATCAAACTGAGTAGATAAGCAAATGTTAAGAAGGCTGATGGTGCCTGGCTATTAAAAGTGATACTCTCTGGGGTCTTAAAGGTTTGAAGTTAAACAAACAGCCATCTATCAGGGAAGCAACAAAGCACACCAGCCTCTGTGATCACGAGGTGTCAATGGAACCAGAAATCAGGCATCAAAAGACCCAAAACAAACAAATAGATTAATATAAATGATGGGGTTCTAAGTAGGAATCCAAAGCCCAACCACAGACAAGTGGACATTTCCACACAGAAGAGTCACAAGGAAAGAACAAGATGGCCAAGGTATAGCATAGCACTAAGACAACATTCAATTAGTTCTTTATTGCTTCTGCCACCCCAGTTCTACCTTACAAAACCAGCTAGAACAAAGCATGTACACTGGCAAAGATAAGAGTCCAGGACAGCTAAACACCTTGGGAACAAAAAGGGGAACAGCAGTCCCATGAGGGTAGGGGGAAGGTGGGGAAAGAAAGGGGAGAAACAGGAAACCAACTATAATGATTGACATATAAACAACCCCTTTCCCTAGGGGACAAAAGGAAATGTGGGTGAGGGGAGGCAGTGGACAGTGTAAAATATGAAAATAATTACAATGTATTATTTATAAAGGACACTTGAGGTTGTGAAGATGAGAGGCAGAGGGGAAAAAGAGGAACTGATACCAAGGGCTCAAGTGAAAAGCACTTGAAAACAAGGATCTAATATATGTATAACATAGGAATAATGTGTTTGATGCAGCTGGTAAATGAATTGAACTATAAGAGCCACCAATAAAATGGTTTATTGAAAAGAATAGAAAAATATATACATAAGTAAATGCTTAAACATTGAAAAAGTGGAAAAGCCAATAGTAGTAAAGCATCAAATCTTCTCTTTAAACACTTACCCTTCATTATGAAGAATCAAGTACTTAACAGAAGACATAGTTTTAAAAATTGGACTTTCTCTGCATATTTTCTCTGCACTACGAATTACCTTTCCTTTCAATTTAAAAGAACTATGATAAGATTTAACATCTGGAAATTTGTATTTTATTTTTGTAATTTTAAAGATAACTTTAGAAATTATAAAAAGGTATAATTGAATTTAAACATTATTGTCATTAGTTGACCATTAGTGCATTCTAACTCATAGTAATGAGAATCCTACTTTGACTCATGGTATGGAATCAACACAAGTTAAAGGAATAGAATCTAAAGTGAAATTTGACTTAATTTGTAAACCCATCATTATGTATCAAAAGGAATTCATGATTAGAACCAGGAGATAAGAAGGTGATCAAACTTAAGAATAGTATCTACAGATACTGGGGGGAGGAGGGAATTCAGTCATACTACATCAAAGGGGTAATTTCCAAAATCTATAGACTGTCACATCTTAACAAGAAAAACTCAAGTAACTCTATCAAAAAATGGGCACAAATCTGATCCCCCTCCCTCAAAGTGGGTGCTACAAAGAACAACAATCTACAGGTTGGGGAGAGGGAGCTAGCATGCCACGCCCACACAGAAGCAACCGAAGAAGGAAGGAGAGTGAGGGGATGGATCACATATTGTCACGCCAAGCCCTGAGGATAATGTCCCTGCATGGAGTTACTATAAGCACCAAGAGGACTGTAGGGCCAACAATGGCTTGAGAGAAGACAGGAGCATACCACAACAGAGAACAATGCTGACAACACACGATGGGGCGTTAGTCTATTCTGAAACCGCCTCATAGAGGTGAACCAAGAAGGGAACAAAGCTGGTCAGCAATGGGAGCAAAGTAAAACCTCAAAGTCCCTGAGAAGCGCCCCCCCCCCCAAACTAGGAGGGCAGCTTCCAGTATCGCCCAGGACTGGTGGAGAGACTATCATGGGCAGACATGGAATTATGTATGCAGTTTTACTTTGTAAGGTATTATTGCTATTATTTTCTCTCTTTTATACTCAATATTTTTGTTTTATTTTGTTTTGTTTTGTCTGCATTATTTTTTGTGTGCCTACCTATATAAGATCAACATGGGTGTCCACTGAGGAGGTGGGAAAAGGAACTGAACAGAAGTTTCTCAAGAGCAGAAATCCAAATGATCAACAAATGAGAAAATGTTCCAGATCTCTAGACATAAGAGAAATGCAAATTAAAACAACAGTGAAATACCATCTACCACCCTCAAAGATATATCAATTCAAGAAATCAGAAAGTAGCAAGTGTTGGAGAGACTGTGAAGTCTTAGGAACTCTATTTCCCTACTGGTGGACCTGTAGGCATGTATAGTTTTTATGGAAATTGATCTGGCAATATTGAAAACAGTTGGAAAATGAGCCACCACACAATCCAGCAATCCCCCTACTGAGACTATACCCAGAAGAGGCAAGAAACAAACCAAAGCCAAACATCTGGGCTATGTACTTATAATTGGGTTAATATTAAGAAAACACATGGACACTAGGGCCCTACTCAAGTACTCCCTCAATACAAGAACACCTTGTTCTAATATTTCAGCAGTCTGATATGCTCACCTTCCCAATAGGATCGCTGAAGACAAAGCGAATGCATAAGCAAATGTGGGGACTTAAATGCTTGAATATAAACAGGTGGCCATCTATTTGAGAAACAACAAAGTCCACATAAAAGGAGCACACAAGAGTATCCCAACATGATCGCTGCAGACCAAGAGGGTGCATAAATAAATGTGGTGGAAAAAACTGGCAGTGTCTGGTTATCAGGGGATCTAGAGTCTGGGGCATTAAAGGCTAGAAGAAAAACAAGTGGTCATCTAGCATAGCAGCAACAAAGTCAACATGAAAGAAGCACAGCAGCCTGTGTGATCACAAGGCTGAGGGGATCAGCTATAAGGCATCAAAGAACAAAAAATTGTATCATTGTGAATGAGGAGGGAGTGTAGCTTGGCGACCCAAAATCCATCTCTGGACAACTGGACATCCCCTCACAGAAGGGTCAGGGGGAAGAGATGAGGCAGTCAGTCAATGTAGCAATGATGGAACATATAATGTTTCTCTAGTTCTTGAATAGTTCCTGCCCCCCCCCACCAGCCCATTATCATGATTCCAGTTTTACCTTACAAATAGAGCTGGGTCGGAGGATATACATTGGTACAGATAGGAACTGGAAACTGGAATCCAGGACAGAAGAACCCCTTAGGACTGGTGATGAGATGGGTGGTGATAAGAGAGTGGAGGGAAGGTGGGGTAGAAAGAGAGAACAGATTGTGCAAGGATCTACATATGGCCTCCACCATGAGGGACAGACAGCAGAGAAGTGAGTGAAGAAAGTTGTCAGAGGGTGTAAGATATGACAAAATAATAATAATTTATAAATTATCAGGGGTCATGGGGAAGGGGGAGCAGGTATGAAGGGGTAAAGAGAGGACTGAATACCAGGGCCTCAAGTGGAAAACAAGTGTTTTGAGACTAAAGAGAGAAACAAGTGTACAAAAGTGCTTGAAACAATGGATGTGTGTCAATTATGATAAGCATTATATGAACCCCCAGTAATTTTTTTAAATTATAAAAAAGATCGGCCTGGGAATCAAGCTCAAGGAGAAGGCATATATTTATATGGCAATACACCAAGGTAGTGTACACACTTTGGATCTCTGCTCAAGGACTGCCTTAATGTAAGAACAGTTTGTTCTAATAACCTGGCATTCTGTGATGCTCACCCTCCCTGCACAATCACTGAAGACAAAATTGGTGCACAAGCAAACATGGTGAAGAAAGCTGATGGTGCCTGGCTGTCAAAAGATAGAGTGTCTGGAGTCTTCAAGACTTGAAGTTACACAAGCAGAGGTATTCAATAACACCCCTAATCTATGGAAAAACAAAGAAAAAGAAACGTGGCTAACATATCAAAAGAAAAGACATTAACAACTGTGATGCATTTGAAGCTGTGGCTGGCAAAGAATCCTGAAAGTACATTAGACTACCAATACAACAAACAAATTTGTCTTGCAAGAAGTGGAACCAGAATTCTCCTAAAAAGTAAGGATGCTGAGACTTCATCTCACATGTAATTTGGATGTGTTGTCAGGAAACGTGGGTCCTTGGAGAAAGATTTCATGCTGGCTATAATAGACAAGCAGTAGGAACAAAGAAGGCCGTTGGTAATAGGGCATGACCCAGTGTCTGCAACAATGAGCTCAAACATAACAATAGTGAGGAAGACCCAGGATTCTTTCTGTTGCACGCTGGGTCAATGGGTCAGAGGCAGCTAATGACAAGAACACACAGGGAAAAGCAGGAGTTGGAAAGAGCAATACATAGGCTCATCTCCAAAGAAGTTAAATTATTGGGTGCCAAGGCCAGCAGATAGCAGATAAATATAAAATGAAATAATTGCCTGAGGATTGAAAAAATTAGCCAATTATGTAGCAAAATCAAAAGAAAACCTTACTTGGACAGTACTTAATCAATTTAGTAGTCAAAATAGTATTTACAAATTACTTCTTTAAAAATTAGGGAGGCAAGACACTGATGCCAATGTATGTGAATGCTTCTATATCCTCCCTATAAATTGCCTATTATTTTGATGAATGAAAAGTAATGGAAGTGGCCCTGTATAATTTCTGCATTTATAATGTAATACATTTTGCAGCTTCGAGGCCTACCCTAGGTTACTCAATGATGAAAGATTATGTGGAGAAAAGAGACAGAAATACCAAAAGAGAAAAACTGTAATTATGTATGGTAGAACCTTAACAATGAAATTCTTACTGTTGCATGACATTGAAGATATTTCAATTTTGGAAGGCATCAGCCATAAATAAAAGGAACAGACATTATTGATCCCTCACTTTCCAATATCTCTTGTAAAGATGAAGGCAGGTAAGTCTAAATTTTTCAGTTATCTTTTGCTGCATGGAGAAAAAAAACACTCCAAGAAGATTAAAATGATAGCTTGTGTGTGTTATTTTTATATTAGCAATATCCAGTGGATTAGATCTTCTGCTTCACGGTATCAGTTTAAGTCACACATGCAGGTACAAGTAGCTAGAAAGTGATACTTTTGTCCTCTTGCAAGTGGTTTCTCTGGTTTCTCTCTATTTCACTTCACATGATCAGTCATCAGATAGAAGCCTGGCATAAGCTTCTTTGCATGGTAGTTGGCTTCCATGATCAAACACTGGAAGCTTCAAGGTCTATGAAGGCATAGCAACAGAAAACAGTGTTATTTTTACTGCATTCCATTGAACAAAACAAGTTCTATGGCCAGTATAAAGTCCAGAATGTGGGAAGCAGATCCCAGGCAACTGTGGCCAAAATCACAAGGCCCATTAACATGTGAGGTGGGAGCCTTTGACATGGAATCTTTGGAAGCACTTTCCCACTGACTACATTCGGGCCACAATAATGCACTTACCCTCCCAGAAAACACACACTCTCTCCTCCAGATGTCTCATCTCATTAAGATATTGGCTTAAGACCCAGAGTTTCATTAACTAAATCGTATTCACATATGAATGAGGTTTCCCAGATGCAGCTGCTCAGGTTCAGTTATTCTTGATCCACAAACATGTGCAATAAGGAAACAGATATCAGCCTTATAGATATGCAATATGTGCTGAAAAAATTAACTCATGCTAAAAACACTTGTATTTAAAAGAAAAGAAATCAGAACCAGTTTGCATCATTGTCACTGTTTGGTGGCATTCAGTCAATTAACCCACTGCTACCCTACATAAAACAGAGGGAGACATTACCTAAAGGGAGACATTACCTGGTCCTGCAGCACCCTTACGGTTTGGTTTGGTTTTTTTAATGTTCGACCCCATTGTTACAGTCATTGTGTCAATCCCTCTTGTTCAGGTCCTTCCTCTTTTTGACTGGCATTTTACTTTATCAAACAAGCATCCCTATCTGCCATTGAATCCTGGCAAATCTGAATTCAGGAGGATACACAATGTTAACCCCTATGCATACACCAGACACACAGGAGAGTACTAGATAAGAACTGTCTTGTACTACATAATACAAGGTGGTTTCTAAAATAAGACTCCCTCTTCCATTGTTCTTCAACTCTCTTGGTTCAGCCCTTGGAATCAGTTTTCATTTGCAGAATAAATTGCCTGCATTTACTGTTAAATTGCTCTCTTTCTGCACATGGAATGTTGGCAATTGCATCTTATTAGTTATAGCTGATCATGCTTTTGCTAATACAAGGCACTTAACAACTTGGAATTTTTTTCTTTCAATCTCATTGAGGTTCACTTTATGCCCCTAACAGCACATCCATCAATTTTTCCCAAACTGAGTTATCACTACTTTGGCTCTTGGGATTATTATTATGGGGCAGTGTTATTAAGAAATTGACAAATCCTCATCTTGCAATGCACTGCCAGACACTAGGTTGCATTTTTATGAAGTTTTAGTGAAAGTACTTATAGGGGGAACCTAGATTTTACCATTGCTTTAAGGTCATTTTGTTTGTTTGTTTGTTTTGAGAGTGTTTGTTTGCAAGAAAAATTGTGTTAGTCAGCAGAGAATAGATTATACCACTTGATGTAAGAATATTAAAATTATACTATTAAAAAACATGGGGAAAATAATGCATGGAGGTGGGAGTTCCTGTAAACCCTTATATGAAAAGAACGTACACATCATCATCTTAATCTAAATAACTTTGTGACTATCACTATTTCAATATTTCTTTTATTAATATGCAGAAACATGAAACCAATTTGATGCAGTAATAACACAAATGCCTTCACTCTATGTCCAAATATTTAATCTTACTTTTATTAACTATTTCCTTGCACAGAAATATACTTTAGCCTGAATTATCTAACAATGGACCAGTAGTCCTTTTATTTTATCTTTATATACAATTACATTAATATCCACTTTTTATTTATTTTTTCATATTGAATAGCAATATCCCAAACATAATCTCATTCAAAATTCTTCCAAAGTATCATTCATATTACAGAGGATGAGATAGCTTACACCAAAGAGAACACCTTAACCTTACATTTAGTTAGATAACACATGCGCTCTCACTGATTGCTTGTTCTTAAAAGACAGAGATAAAATTAATCTTAAATGTCTCACGTCTTTGGACATATAGGACAGTTTCATTTGTTACATTGGTTATTCAAATTATTCATGTAAGTGAGCACCTTCACAAAAGATACTAGTTATCATATTCAGAGGTACAGAGTGACTTCAGTGGAACAAAATGAGACTTTCACTTCCACCTTTCCTGGTCTTGAGCAAATGTTCCCATTTTTCTAGCCCAAGTATGCTTATTTGTGGATTCATGCTTAGAATACTCAACTTGGTGCTTTTCTGTAAGTTTGGATGCAATGCTGATCATATTTTCCTTTAGAAACTCCTTGTTTTTCTTAATAACCTAGAAATATCTTCATTTAAAAATGTTTTTAAAGTCTTGTACTGTAATAGACATTTCACTGAGTATTAGAACTTTAAAAGTGAACCTGTAACCCTTATAGTTTTCATTCAAGAGAGGAATAAATCACAACTACATAGAAGATAATTTGGTCCTCACAAAGACTCTGAAAATCTCCTAAATGGTGTCTCCAATAATCATACTAAAGAATCTAAGAGAAAAAGAGTAGCTGGATTAGAATTATTTCAGTATGACTTAAAATTATTTAGAACTCAGTGTGATATAAATAATTCAACTCATACTGATGATATCTTACATGCTTACCAATGAGATCAATAAAAATGAGTTTTAAAGAAAATTAGAACACAAAATGCAGAAAATGATTGAACAAGAAATATTACGTTAATTTAGAAGACAATGACCCTAATTGAATTTTTTACAAATGGGTATTTGCATATAAAATGAAGAACTTTAAACACTAAAACTACTGACAGAATCATAAAATAACCATAACAAAATATCCAGTCTTCTATATAATTTAAGTTCTAAAAAATACTTTTTTCTGATTGAAAGGGTGAGAAGATTGCCTGATTAAAAATCAAGTGTTTTATAAATGTTTGATTAATAAAATGTCAATTTTGAAAAGCACAAGTTAAGGTATCTTTCTATACGTATTAAATGATACTTATTGATTAAAGAAAAAAACATACCTATATGCAACATTAACATTAATATATGATTAATAGTGGTCACAAGTATTCCTAAATCTTCAAAGTCTTAAAAAAATCATTATAATTCTCATATTTCAATATTTTTACTACCCAATAAAGATTATTAGGGATTTAATTCACTTTTCTAGAAAATCTTTCTGCTTATAGACAAAATGCTGAATTTTATTCTTTATCTCTTTTGTCCTAGGAATTTTAGAAATTCAGAATCTATAGCAATGTCATTTTGTAAACATTTTCCAAAAGTGATAGGCAATTTCCCTGAAGATGCAGAAAAGAGTTCTGGTGTTTGATTAAGTCAATTTATAAATTAAAGGGATGGCTCAATTAGAGAACAGTCCAGAGAAAGGTTTAAACATCATCATGCTTAGATGACAGCAAATAGAGTGTATTAAAAGGAGTCTTGTGGCTTAGTGGTTAAAATATGTGACTGCTATAAAAGGTCCACCAACAGTTTCCACACCCTAGTAGTTCTGCTGGAGAAAGACATGTTGGGATGTTTCTATCAAGAGTGTCAGCCTAATTAAGCCTACAGGGAAGTTCTACTCTCTATAGGCTCCCTTTGAGTCAGAATTCACTTGGCAGCAAGGGTTGCTTATTTATTATTATTATTATTATTATTATTATTATTATTATTATTATATTTTAGATGTGTTGAAAAATAAAAATTAGGAACTAATTAAAATGTGTTCTGTCAAGAAGAAGCTGTCCTCCATTTCCACTTTACTTGATATTGCTTGTGTTCATTTTTGTCATGGTCTGATTCCAGATTTAGGTTCCTCCTTGGAATGTATTTTAGACACATGGCCATTTTGGCTTACACTATGAGATCACACAACTTTTTTTTTCTCAGAACAACATGTGTTCAGAACCGTGCCAAGTAATTTATCTTTTGTATGGTCAGTCAGACGGCAAGGCTTCTTGGGTGGTTTGTTGGAACATTTGTAACTAGGGACAAACTCATCTGTCAGTTTTTCTTGTGGTGGAGATTTGTCTGTTGCGGTGGTTCTGGGAGCTACGTCACTGGTATTTTCACAAATCAACATAGTCACTCAAAGTGAATAGATTTCAGCAGAGCTTCCAGGAATAGACTTTCCACGTGAGAGGAATCTCCCACTGACGTCCTCAAGAAGAGTTGGAGAGCAGTTTCAGAGACAGTGCCAGGAGATAAGTGTCTTGGGTGGAAAGCACTCAAGATATGGCCAAGAAAGAACTGCTTCCTCAAAGGAGAATCAGCGCAGTGACATCGATGGAGTAACTCCTTCCTGAGTAAAACCTTCGGGACCTTCATTGACTGAAGGGGCACGAATCAAAATGATTATAGAAAAAGAAAGCAATGGCAAACATATATTAATAATTGAAACATTGAGAATACAAAGTAAAAATGTAGGAAAACTGGAAATCATCCAAAATGAAATGGAACACATCAAGATCAATATCCTAGGCATTAGTGAGCTGAAGTAGACAGTACTGGCCATTTTAATCAGAAAATCATATGGTTTCCTGTGCCAAGAATGAAAGATAGATGAGGAATGCTACGGCATTCATTTTCAAGAGGGACATTCTAGAGCTGACCGGAAAAAAAAATACTTCCTGTGGAGAGATAAGATCTATCTGGTTATGAGGAATCCAGTTGAGATAACTATTACTCTTGGCCCAACTATTAAAGCTAGCAATATAGAACCTAAAGAATTTTACCAAACTGAATTTGAACAATCCATTGAAGACGATACATTGGCAATTACTGGTGATTGGAATGCAAATGTTGGAAACAAAGAGGAAGGAACAGTAATTAGAAAATATGTTCTTGATGATAGAAACAAACCTAGAGATCATATAATAGAATTATGCAAGATCAATCAATTCTTCATCATAAAAACCTTTTTCAACAACAAACAAGGCTGCCCTACCTGCGGACTTCTCTAGATGAATTTCACAGAAACTGAGTTGAGTACACTTCTAAGAAGAGCCAAATGAGAAGCTCAATATCAGCAGCAATAAAAGAGAGGCTCAGGTTCAACTGTGGATCAGGCCATCAGTGACTCATGTGTAAATTCAAGTTCTAGTTAAAGAAAATTGTAACAAGTCCACTAGAGTCGAAACACAACCTTGAGTGTATCCCACCTGAATTTTGAGAACAGATGTGACTCACTGCACATTAATGACAGAAGAACTGAAGAGCTGTGAGATGATGTTCAGAATATCACACACAAAAAAGTAAAAAGAAAGTCATTAGAAACATAGGAAAGAAAGAAACGATCAAAATGGCTATCAGGAGAGGCTCTGAAACATGCTGTTAATCGTAGTGTGCCTAAAGCAATCAGAAAAAAAACAAAGAAGTTGAAGTGCTGAACAAAAATGTCAGTGAGTAGCTCAAGAAGATAAAGTAAACTATTATAATGAAATATATGAGGAAATAAAGATAGGAAATCAAAAGGAAAAAACATACTCATCATACCATAAAAGAACTAAAGAAAATGTCAATCTTTGAAGTCTAATACTGAAAGACTTTATTGAGAAATTATTGAATGATGAAGGAATCATCAAAAGAAGATGGAAGGGAAAAAAATAAATAAATAAAAAAGAAGAAGATGGAAGGAATTCATAGTGTTGGTATCCCAAAATTAACTTGTTGACATTCAAGCATTTTAAGAGGTAACATATGATCAAGAACAAATGAGACTGAAGGACAGAGTCCGGGTTGTTTTGAGGGGTCCTGGAATCAATGGAAAATCAGTTAAGTTGTTTCAATAAGCTAATGAAGAATAGGAAGCATGCTACCATCTATAACAAGAAATTTAGAAGAAAGCTGCTTGATTAATTGAAAGAGATCCATATTTGTACCCATTCCAAAGAAACCTGATGCAACAGAATGGGCAAATTATAGATCATTAATATTGCATAAAAGTAAAACTTTGCTGAACCATCAAATTATTGCTGCAGCAACAAATGGACAATTATCTGGCAGAAAATAAAGCTAGATTCATAAGAAATCCTAGACAGGTTATGTCATTGCTGATGGTGTATGGATCTTGGCTGAAAGCAAAGAATACCATAGAGGGGTTTACTTGCTTTATGTTGACTCTACAAAGACATTTAAGTGGGTGGACCATAGAAAACTATGGATAACCTTAAATAGAATCAGAATTCCAGAATATTTGACTGTGGTTGTGCAGAACCTATATATGGATAGAGGCCGTTGTATGAACAGAAGAAAGGAAGGCTGCATTGCTTAAAATGAAGAAAGGTAGGGCTGAACCCCGGTGGCGTAGTGGTTGAGTGCGGGACCGCAGCCCACTGGCTTGGTGTTTCAAATCCAGCGGCAGCTCTGTAGGAGCAAGGCTGGGTAGCTCCCATAACCACAAGAGGACAGTGATGACAAAAAAAATGAAGAAAGGTGTGTGTCAGATTGGTAATCTCTCATCACACTTAATATGTGTTCTGAGCAAATAATCAGAGAAGTTGGGCAGATGACATGACCTTTTTTACTGAAAGTGAGACTGACATGGGGCATTTGTGATGAAGATCAAGGATCGCAGCCTTCAGTTAAGGATTATGACTCAATGTAAGGAAAAACATTTTCTTTATAACAGGGCCAACAGGTAACATCATGATAAATGGAGAAAAGATGGAAGTTGTCAAAGGTTTTGTCTTGCCTGAATCCACTATCAAGGCTCATGGAAGCAGCCTTGGATCAAAAGATACATGGCAGTGAGTAAATCTGCTGCACACAGTCCCTCCAAAATACAGCAATAATGCTCCTGTGAGGTAAGTATCATAATACTTAGTCCAGTGCACTTCAGACATGTCATCAAAAGAGACCAGTCCCAGGAAGATATACCATTCTTGATAAAGTAGAATGGTAGCAAAAGACCATTGTTGACTCCAACAATGGCCACAGACATAACCCTAACGGTTAGGGGAACACAACGGAGGAGAAGTATTTTATTCTATAGTCATGAAGGTTGCTGACCCAATGGGACTTCACAGCAACAAAAGATATTCCAAAATTGTATCATGAACTTGTAAGAGAATAAACTTTACTGCTAGACGAACACAGTTCTTTTCATGAAGGGAGTTCAGAGGTGGAAACAAGGACTAAAAAGTGTTTAACTGGTACTCAGAGTTGAAGATGGCATTTAATCAGGTATCTCACTATGTTTATCAAAACTCGATTAAGGATGGTGGACAAGCTTTATAACAGCAGTTTGGCAGGAGAGAAAGAGATTAAACAAACTAGTAGCAAGAAGATTGATTTGGACTTTTTCTTTTTTTAATTTCAGATGAGGAGGGAAGTCATTGACCTAAAAAACACAATGCTTTTCTCTTGATAATTACACATTTAGCATTTTTATGAAAATGAGAAGGGTGTGAGTAGTAGTACATGTAGGGAGTAGAGTGATGGACTATTTTCATTCCTTCACACCCCACAGTCATGAAATCGATTCCTACTCAGAGCAACCCTGTAGGATCCAGAATTGTTCGCTGGGGTCTTGCACAAAATAAATCTTTGGAAAAGCAGACAGCTTTGTGGGTCCCCTTCAGAACAGGAGGTGGAGTTGAGCCTCTTCCCTTGTGGCTAGCATCCCAACACACCGATGCAAGCTCCCCTGCTCCTTGTGCTCACTCTGGATTGTTCCATGCATTGCATTCCAGTGTTTCTTCAACCTTCTTAAAATGCGGCGTCAACTCTATGAAAACCCCACGTGCCGTCCCTCTAAATTTAAACATGTTAAAACAAAACAAAAATGTGTTTCCACCAAAACGGGAGCTGAGGCAGCCGCGTGGCTCTGGGTCTTTAGCGGTTGGGTTTGCAGTTGTGATCAGGAGACCTGACCTGCTTTGTGGTCTGCAGAGGCAGGCCTCTGGGAGCCTGAGGTGCCAGGGGGCGGGGAGCCTGGGGTGCCGGGTGTCCCTTTTCCTGGATGTGTCCTCAGGTTGCCATTGTGCAAGTAAATGCTCGCTCTCAATTTTGAAAATTGAAGCAAAATGTATTTTCAAACTTGTTTAAGCCACCCTCTTTTGATAAGCCTGAAGATTTCATTCATTATTAAAAATTGTTTAGCATCAATACTTTAAACAGAATAATTAAAGACAAAAACACTTGGGAATGCTTAATGTTTCGAGTATGACCAGATTGAGAGGTGCCTCTTGCTACCGACAACCTTGCTCCTTCCCCTTTAAAATTCACCTTGGCAAATCAATGTTTCTTGTTTACGAGGTAGAACCTGGCTTAAAACACTTGGCTGCCTAGTGGCCGTCCAAACTCTCAGGTCACTGTGGAAGAAAAGCAGGTGACAGTCGCCTTCTTCAGACACCCAGAGGGGCAGTTCGACCTCAAGCTCTAGGGTGGCTGCGAGCAGGAATTAATTAAGAAAGCAGCACTAGCATAATTAAGAGGCGCGCTGGTGGTTTAGTGTTGACGCGGTGGGCTGTTAACAAGGAGCTTGAAACCACCAGCCGCTCTGCAGGGAAAGATGCAGCTTTCTACTCCCAGGAAGAGCTCGAGTCCCAGGATCCCACAAATCATTTCTGCCCTGCCCTATCCTCTGTAGGGTGCCAGGCGTCGGAATGGGTGATTTTTTAGCTGGTTTTGTGTGTTTCTATTTTATTGAGAACCTATTGATAGATTCTATTGATAGATTTGTTAAATCTATCAAAGTAAATATGAAGATACTGTATACGCATAGACTAAGCAAAGAAAGGAATCAAGTAACCAAAGAATATATGTCTCTGTGCAACCAGTGTTGTTCTAGTTCTATAGAAATTGACCCTTGGCCATGTCCACAAATCATTAGGCACCTTCTGCAAGCTTAAGTGGAGCATTCAAAAAATGCGCTTACATTTGCTTCGTCTCTTGGAGGGGTACCCAGGAGAGTACCTACCTAAGATGGCATCCTTGATGTTCTTTTTTTTTCCTGATGTTAAATTGATTCTTGTATCTAGGCAACCTGGTGCATAATCTGTTTGTTTCTTTGTCTGTTGTCCTTGTTTCTCCTGTCCAGGTTAGAAGGGAAAGCTGACATTTTTGTGAAACATTACACTAACCAATTGTACTGCACGACAGTGATATGAAATCAATATTATCGATCAAATTAGTATACATGAGAAAGCTGAGTTCAAAAGAATAGGTGACCAAATACTTTTCAACAAACTCTGAGTCAGGCATTGCTATAAAATACTGGACATCAAGAAGATGAGGAAAGATTTGGGGAGAGAAGGTTTCAGATTTCAGGTGAAAAGATTTAGGGAGACAGGAACAGAAGAAATTCAAATACCTATTTTTCAGACCAGAAGATGCACTTTTTCTCCCCAAAGTGGAGAGGGGGGGAGACGAGGGTGCATCTTAAGGTCCGTAGGTGTATACCCTAGAACATTTTAGTATACTGATACTACTTGTTCAGAATATTTTTTCTTGTTTTCCTGCTCTAAAAACTGGGGGTGTCTTATAGTCAGGTGTGCCTGATGGTCCAAAATACACGGTAATTCCTATTGTCCAGAAATATATGCGTAACGGTGTAACGAAATGACAAAGATACTGAGACTAGGGTCAGTCAAAAAGAGGAAACTCCGCAATGAGAAGGAGAGATTCACTGGCTGCAGCCCTGAGCTCAAGCCCAACTATAATGGTGACGATGGCACGGGCCACACACTGTTCCCTTCTGGTGTACATCAGGCTGCTATGAGTTGAAATTGACTTCCTGGCCCCTACCAGCCACCCAGAGAATCAAGAACGTGCTCCCGAGAAGGCATGCCCTGGGCCGCATCATGAACACTGAGTAGCGCTGAATCAAGCAAACGGACAAAAATATCTTCTCATCCTTAAAAAAAAAAAAGGAATCTTTGAACGTATAATCATTGGAAGCTTCCTGTACCTGCAGATTTCTATAATTCTGTATGTCTAATACAGACTGTATCATCGATGAGAATGAAGGGGATAAGAAGAAATAGATGTTAAGAGTCAGACTGGAGGGTTCTGGGGGTGAGAATAAGAAGTTAAATTTTACTTTGTAGATTAATTGAAAGGCGAGAGGTGGTTGTCTTTTTATATTAGCTATAGTATTATATAGTAAAATGTTGATGGGTCCTAATACATGAGTCGAAGAATATATTTAGTACATTATTACCATAACCTAGAAAACAGCACACAAAAGTCTATGTAGAGAAAAGCAGTAAAAAATCTAAAGAAGTCTGCCCATCAGAAAACATATCAAATGTTCAAAGTTTGATTTATAGTAGGTGACAGATCAGATGAGGATTTTAAAGACAAAGGACACTTCATGGCCCAGGCCTCTGGATCAGGTCATTGGATGGGTAAATTCAATTGCTCTCAAGTTAGTGTGTCCAAATGGAATTATACTAAGCTTTGCAATGGCTATTGTTTTTAAAGTATACAAACACACCTTTCTTCGAAGGCACCTGCCATAATTTTATTTAAAAGCACAGGGTCTTGTGCAATGTTTGTATGTTTTGTGGGACATTCATATCTTTATGCTAAAACTTTAACTTATAACTCAGAAAGAGAAGAATTCAGATTTAGGAAGAGGAGAATTAGAGAGAAATATATTTAAGGAATTTGGGTAATTCAGAGCTTAGCGCTAGAAATATAAATTTATGGGTATTTACGTAAAGAATATTGTTAGAGGGACTGAGCCCCGGTGACGTAATGGTTGAGTGCAGGACTGTGGCCCATGGACTTTGCAGTTCAAATCCAGCAGCAGCTCTCCAGGAGTAAGGCTGGGCCTCCCACCAGAGGGCAGTGGTGCCCCCCAAAAAACAAAAACAAGCAAAATATTGTTAGCATCATAACTAGCCATCAAAGTACATTGAGATTTGGTGCCATAGAGTTAGTTCTGATTTATCGTAACCCTGTGCACAGCAGAACAAAATGGCCTGCCCAGTCTCACAACTTCCTGAGACCTGCTCTTTAATCTGAACTATACCCTCAGGGACAGTTTAAGATTATGAAGGGAAATGAGCAACAGTGGGAATTCTAGTGTATATATTTTATATTACTCTATGTATTATCAGGATTGCCTAGAGAAAGAAAACCAGCACAAATGTGAATATATATGATGAGAGAGAGAGAGAGATGTCTATAGAGCTAGAAGTACTATATCAACTAACTGGTCTACACAGCAGTACAGAACACTCAGTTCAACTCACTTTTGTGGAAGTTAATATACTGAAAGTCCTTCAACTCATGTGCCCTGCTGGGTTCAAGCTCAAGGAAGCAGGCAAAGAAGTCCTCCCTCAGACAAGGCAGGCAGAGTCTACCCACAGGCAGAAAGCAGCAGGTGCATCTGCAAAAGTCAGTAGCTCAGGAGCTTAGAGAAGCAGGCCCGGATGGGATCTGGGACTCAAGAAATGTGAGGATCCACAAGCCTCAAGCTCTAGCAATGTACACACCAACCGTGTGGTGAAGCAGATCTCAAAGGAGCCTCAAGCTCCAGCGGCAGGATCCATAGGTTGGCTTGACCCACAAGTAGTGCAGCTCACAGGTTAGGCAGAGAACTAGATAAAGCAGCAGTTCTGATAGCCAGAGAGAAAGAGAAACCTGGGTGGAACTTGCAGGCTCATTTCTTTCTTTGCTGTCAGTCAAACTGCAGCCTGATTCATCTCATGTTCTTGCTGGCCAGGTTGGCACGATAAACCTAGCTATCCCACTTTTTATCTTCAAAAAAAGACCCCAAAACGCAGTGAACTAATACAAAATAGTTGGATATCTCATATAATCTTGTGGGTCTGTTAAATAATTCTTTTGTTACTCTTCCATGGGCTCAGTGTTATGATTTCTTATAATGTATAGATGAACTGGAATTGACTGGGTCAGATACTAGGGTTTACTGGGATGGGCTCTGACCTGCATGGTAGGAAGTGCCAAATCATTAGCAGTTCCATGGGAGAAAGACTCCTCCCATGACAGTCTCAGATACCCATCACGGGTCACTCTGAGTTAGCACTGACTTACTTGCAATGAGAAAGAAAGGAATAACTAGCCATGTCTTCTGTGGCATAGGCCTCAGGCCACACCAGATACTAGGGTCATGAAAATAGATCCCTACCCCCTCCATGTCACCTTTGATAAGGAATCACAAAATATTGTACCTGAATTTCTTCAGTCTTCCTCTAAATATATGAAATAGCAATGTATAAAGAAGAACTCAAAAAGAAGAGGCTGAAGAAATAAACAATTAGCATAAAAGAAGCATAAGAGTGCTATATCATGGAAGTCAAAAGAGAGAGAGACTGATAACAGAATCAAATTTCCAAGAGCGATAAAGTATCATTTGACATAATGAGTGGGTGCATCTATTTGAATAATTAGAGGTAACTGGTGAACAGAATGAGACAATTTTAGCAACAGAATAGCAATAAATGCCATATTCAAGATAATTGAAAAGTGAACGTAAGAAATGAAAATACAGTGATGTGACACTTACTATCCAGAAAACATTCTGAGAAATAGGATGTTATATGATCTGCATGGTTTGTGGACACCAAAAGAGGAGAAACAGTTAGCCGTAAAGAAACACAGAATTACATAGAGACAGAGAGAGGCACAGACATACAGATTCACATGGAAAGTCACAGATATACAAAGGAAGTCAGAGAGAGGTGGTTCCTAGGGACACAGAGACAAAGAAACTGACGCCAATGTGACGGGGTTCAAAAGCAGAAATGGAGAAATTTGTGTATGAATAAAACCAAAGGTCTCATTCTCTAAGATTATAAAGTATTAGCATTCATATAAGTTTGTAGTTAGATGTTGAAAAGATGTAGATGGAATTCAAGTGTGATACCTTTAAGGAGGACTGCAAATACTTGCTAAAAAAGATCAAGGATTGTAGCCTTCAGTACATGTTACAACTCAAGGTAAAGATGACTAAAATCCTCACAACTAGAACAAAGGAAACAGCACAATATATGGAAGAATGACTGAAATTGTCAAGTATTTTGTCTTGCTTGGATGCATAGTCAATGCTCATGGAAGTAGCAGTCAGATGATCAAGTGAAGCATTGTACTAGGCAAATCTGATGCTCAAGAATTTTTTTAAGTGTTGAAAAAGTAAGGAGATTGCTTTGGGGACTGTGCCTGACCCAACACTCTAGTGTATTTGATTGTCTCATATTATTGTGAAAGTTGGACTTTCAATTAGGAAGACCAAAGTAGAATCCTTGCAGTGGAATTATGGTTCTGACAAAGAATATTGAAAGTACCATGGATTTCCAAAAAAAAAAAAAAACTAGCAAATCTGCCATGGGAGACATACAAACAGAATGGGGCTTAGAGATGAAGATGGCAAGACTTTACTTCACATTCTTTGAACCTCTGGTCAACAGAGACCAGGCCCTGGAGAGGGACATCATGCTTGGTAAAGTAGAGAGGCAGTGAAGAAGACAGTATGGACAGACACAGTGACTGCCCCACTGGGCTCCAGCATAAGAATCACTGTGAGAAGGAGGCCAGGGCTACTTGGTTTTGTTGAAAACACGGGGACTGCGAGTCAGAAATGACTTGATTACACCCAACGACAATAGCTCTCAGAATCCTTGAATACCTAAGAGAAAAAACTTTCTCCTGAAATCCATATGCTTTCAGTCATACATGAATATGAGAGTCAATTGGTAAGATTTGTTAAAATACCACTGTCTGTGCCCACCCCTCAGCAATTCTGATTTAATTAGTCTCACAAGTGGGGATAAGTATCAGTATACAGAGTTTCCTAGGTTTGTCTGAAAGAATATTAGCCAGAACCTTGGGCATAGTTATAAAATTTTAGAATATTCCTATGCATATTGGTCCTACAGGTGTAAGTCACAAAAGAATGAAAGGATTAAGGGTTTGGTGATGGCTCTACAGAAAGGAGAACTCCCTTGTAGAGAAAGAAATTATTCTTTATACCTGGTTATATATTTTTTCTGTAAAAATATTCAGTTATACATGCAGACATAAGAGTAGAGTTTCGAGGAACAATCAGGTGTGGTGGGAGGAATAGAAGAGCCTGCTGAGACAGTGGTACCCATGAGAAACCCAGGCCAGTCTTGGATTTTCTGGAAGACAGGTAAGGTATCACAACACTCTAGATGTAAAATGAAATAAGATTCATAGTAAAGTATGTTTGAGGTAAACATACAGAAGCTTCGACTTGAAGCAGGCTAGGTTTAGCAATATCTAAAATGGGATCATTCCAGGTCCAGGGTTTGGAATGGTTGAAAAAGTGGAGTTAAGGATCACTGAACCTGATGAGAATAACGAACTGTGTAGCACATTGACAGCAAACATTGAAGAGACAATGACTCAGCATTCATTTTCAGCAGAAAATATTTTGTTGACTAGTGGTTTAGACACCAAAATAAGAAACTAAAAAAATTTAAATGGGATAAATCACTTGTTTAAGACTGCAAATACAAGGCAAAGACCAACATCAGAAGTTGATTCATAAGAATCAATGAAAAGCCATTAGCAGTTGTTATTATTATGATCATTTTAAATATTATTATTACAAAATAGAACCAATCAACACTGAATCAAGGACACATACAAGTACATTATTTTTTCAGATACACCAAGAAGTTTCCCACCCTACTTTATAGTGATGCCCAACTCCCACAAGTTCCCTGTAGAAAATAAAATTCAACTCTATGTTCAGAGAATTGGCTGGAGTCATTAGTATAAGGAACCCTGTCCATATCATTAAAATAAACCTGCAGAAAAACCTCTCAGATTATTGGAGGCTGGTAAAGACCCAAACTTTCCTCAGCGAATCCTTTCTCTCTGCTTTTTCCAATTGCCATGGTGGTAACCACAATGACCTCAGGCAGGCACTGCTGTTTGCTTTATCACTAACGTGAACAGACTTGCTAGAATATTTGAACATCTTCAATAAAGGCTGGGGAATATCTTTTACCTTGCATCAAAGAGTGGCATGCATCATCAGTGATCCACATGTCTGGTGTACATCAGAATCTTGGGGAGAATTGCATGCTACTAATCAGGACGTACATCTGAGAGCTGGTTTTCCCAGGAAGCTCTTTACAAGTTCTGAACCTCAACTCAAAAAAATACTGCATAAATTTTGTATTTTTCCCCAGGGCTTTAAATCATTTTAATCAAGTTTGATCCTCTTCCTGGGAGTTCACATTTCCCTACCAGATATACTGAATCACAATCTACATTATAACAAAAGCCTTGGATTAATATTGTATCCACAATAAACCCATAAAGAGTCCTGGTTTTGCCAATGTGCTGATCATAAGACCTGCACCTTGGGTACTTAAATAAATTCTGTTAAGTTCTTTAGACATTGTTATTTATTTCCTCTGGAAATAGACATTGGAAACCATTGATGTAACAAGAGATCAAGGCAATGCTTAAAAAAAAAAAAAAAAAAGACTGAAAAGATTGCACTAGCTTTACTCCACTTTATTCTCCTTCACCAGAAATGGTCACTGGAGTATTTTCAAGCTTTAAAACTCAAAGTATAATCAGAGAATTTGCAGCAGCAACATCATCTGGCAGGTTTATAAAAATTCAAAGTCTTAGCGGTTTACAATATTAGTTCACTGGAAACTTCATTTTATTGAAATCACCACATGATTAACAGATACATTGAGGCCGAGGCTAGAGTTTTATAAGAGACCTATTTAGTTAAAGAAACAAGGTTCTCGCCTACCTAATTTAAATTTCTTTTTACTTTTCTTTTTTCTGTTTTCTTTTTTGTGTGTGTGGGTATCACTGCCTCTGGTGGTCGTGGGCGCCACCCAGTGCTGCTACTGAGAGCTGCCACTGGACTTTTACCGCCAATCCTGGGCAGTAGTCCCGCACACACTCAACAACTTGCGCCACCAGGGTTCAGCCCGCTTTTTACTTTTCCACTGAGGAATAGTTCGCAATTCCTGTCAGCCCCTTTTCTACAGACTGTCCCACACACATGTAATAATATCTGCTTCATGCCTTTGTATCACAGCTACCCTCTGGCTCCACAAACTGGGGCTCCCAGTCAAAATGGATGAGGTCTTTCCTAGATACCCACACCAACATTTTAGAGCGAGGGAAAGATGAATACCAACTAGAAGCTACAGAGGGAAATTTCAGTACAGAATATGGGAACATCAATCAAGGATTGGAGCTAATTGGAAAAGTGTTAACTATAGTTATACTAATAGAGACTTTAAGATGATAATAGTCTTGTGACACTCACAGATAGTTACAGAGATTGCTTTGCAGCATGACTTTATTATGGATTATTTTCCCCCTTTTAAAACAGCTCCTCAAAACAGTTTAGTTGGTGGAACACAGTCTGGAGATGAAAAAAATAGTCTTCACTATACAATTCATGTGAGAATTTTTGTCAGTCTTTCACTACATTCCCTAACAATGATACATTCTGCCACCTCGCATGCAGAAATGATGCCTGAAACGCATGTCAGCATAGTCAGAGACACCTGACTTCCACAACTTCCAAGGTCTTCCAGTTCTATTCGTAACCTGAATATTTCTCTACTCAAGCTTGGCATGTTTGAAGTACTAAACAGGAATAAAATGTTGACATTGTCTCCATTTCTATTTTAAGAATGGGATTATTTATAATGCACAAAAACTTTCATTGTTTTGTTGTTGTTGTTGTAATAATCATTGTACCCGACGATAATCCAACTTTGCTTTTATTTGGAAAAACTAAACTTTTATTAGTGAATTTGAAAATAGAAGAATTAACAAAACTAGAAAAAGATACTTGAGGTTTAGAGTGGCTGTCTGGAATTCGAGGATTGGACTGATGCTATTATATGGGATAATCTGACATTTCTCTGATTTCAAAATTCTACCCTCAGTGTAATAAGCCAACATCAGTCTGATTCTTGCAAAAATTCATATGATCTCATGGACCTCAATATTTGATTGTGGCAAACACTATAAAATGTGTGCTCACCCACATGTACACACAGTCACACTATGACCTGATTTGGTGTTGCCAACATAGTCATGTAAACTGTCCTAATGACAGATGTTATCAGTGTACAATTGCATCAGCTCCACACATTAGAATCAATTGTGAAGATGGCAAAAATAATCATGCCAGCTTTATTACGATCCGGTCATTTTATGTTTATAGGCTAGCCTTTGCAAAGTCTTTTGCACAGAGTTGAAATAGGAACGTTTCTCCAATCAGTCTTCATGACAACTAGTTGCATACTCCATGCTAGTGCAATAAAAATATTGTCATTTGACCTCAAGAATAGAATGGCATATGCTATATAAACATTCTGGTATTGCAATGATTTATCATCCGGAAAAAAAATGAGATTCCAATATTGCTTTGAAGGAGATGGGAAACTGCCAATGTAAACAGAGAGAACACTCCTTGTGCTGAATCAAGTGCATTGGAACCCTTTTAGTTATTTTTAAACTACATTTTCTACTGTAAATACATATTTAAAACTATTTCAATGAAAAATTGATATGTATAATTTTGAATGATCCTTATTGTTTTTAAACCAATAGCTAAGTTGACAAATAACTTATTAGAAAGAGAATTTGGGTGAGGGAATTTTAAATGTTGAAGCTAAAACAATTTTAAAAGAAGAAATATTAGATATGTATTTTCTTTGAAGCATTGAAATCCTTAATAACTTTCTTTTCTCAGTTTCCTGGGAGACTGGACTATCGTTCAAAATAACGAGAAGTACATAAAAGATATACTTACATCTGAGAATATGCACTGTTTATGAGAGCAAGGTTTACCATACTGAGCCAGGGTATCCTTATATAAACTATAGATAGTAAAAGTATTTTACCTGTTCTTATACATGTCTGTGCCACAGATTCATCCATTTCATTGCCCAGAGGAAATAATTAAGCCATCCAACACCAGTTGCCTAAAAATTTTTTGCTTAAATATTTTCTCTTCTACATCTTTTATCTCACATATTTAGATACCAGGGCTGCATTAATACCTATATTAAATTTGGATTTTTATTCTTCACAGCTTCTTGCTTCCTCAAGTGCCATCCTTAGTTTGTAAACATAATTGTTGACAATGAAATAGGTTGGCAAAAAGTACAAAGGTTTTTAGTTAGATAAATCCAAGTTGTTATATAATTGAATAACCCTGAGTTTCTTTATTTGTATATAGGGGTACTAAATAAATAGCCTAGTTATTTTAAAGACATACATTTGAAGATATAAGATGATATGCAAAGTACTGAAGTAAGAGTGATTGCTCTTAGAGTGATCATATTTTGTTTAGACTTGGTTTACTTAATGTTTCTAACCTACCATTTGTTTGTTAATAAGTGTGCACTAGCTAGGTTTGATGTCAACATGTCTGGGCCAATATTATCCTGTGATGTGATCTACCATAATCAAGTTCATGATAGGATCTTCCGTAAGCAGTCAAACAGTTGTGGGGTGATGACTGTGGAATTGTTAAGTGATTGTGGAATTGTCAAGTTGGTTACAACCCATAGAGATCTAACTGACAACAGACCAAAGCACTGCTCAGTCTTGCACCACCCCCACGACATTGGCTATGTTTAGACTTATTGTTGTAGCCACTTTGTTCATCCATCATGTCAAGGGTCTTCCTCATTTTTGCTCTCCCTTTGATTGACCAAGCATGATATCCTTTGTCAGGGAGTGTTCTCCCCTGATGACATGTCTAAAGTACCTAAGATAAAGCCACACCATCCTCATTTCCAAGGACCATCCTGACTGCACTTCTTTTTTTTAATTAATTCATTTTAAAATCATTTTATTGGGGCTCATAAAACTCTTATCACAATCCATACATATATCCATGTGTCAAGCATATTTGTACATTTGCTGCCATCATCATTTTCAAAACATTTGCTTTCCACTTGAACCCTCTGGATTAGTTTCTCATTCTACCCCCAAACCCTTGATAATTTATAAATTATTATTATTTTGTCATATCTCACACTGTCCAGAATCTCCCCTTCCCCACTTTTCTGTTGGCCATCCCCCAAGGAGGAGGTTATATGTAGATCCTTGTAATCAGTTCCGCCTTTCTACCCTACCTTCCCTCCACCCTCCTGGAATCACCACTCTATTTTTTTCTTTAATTCTTTTATTGGGGTCTCATACAACTCTTATCACCTTCTACACACAAGTCCACTGTGTGTCAAGCACATCTGTACTTCCACTGCCCTCATCATTCTCATAACATTTGCTTTCTATCTAACCCTTGGCATCGCCTTCTCATTGTTTTTCTCTCCCACACTGCAACAGCCCCCATTGAACCCTTGATAATTTATAAATTATTATGACTATGTCATATCTTACACTGTCTGGTGTTTTCCTTCACCCACTTCTCCACTGACCATACCCCAGGAAGAAGGTTATATGCAAAACTTTATAATCTGTTCCCCTTTTCTACCCCACCCTTCTTCCACCCTCCTGGTATTGCCACTCTCATCACTGGTCCTGAAGGGATCATCTATCCTGGGTTCCCTATGTTTCTGACTCCTATCTGCGCCAGTGGACATCCTCTAGTCAAACCAGATTTGCAAGGTAAACTGGGATCATGATAATGGAAAGGAGGAAGAAGTGCAGTCAATGCTTCCTGACTGCACTACTTCCAAGAGAGATTTGTTTTGGTTGTGGCTGCTGTTTTGTGTGTGTGTGTGTGTGTGTGTGTGTTTGAAGGGGTGTGGGGAGGGGACACTCCATTGTTTTTTCCCCCTATTCTTCAATCGCGCCACAATTCAAATGTATCAGTTCTGCTTTGGTCTTCCTTATTTAGTGTTCAACTTTCACATGCAAAGGAAATGATTGAAAATACCATGTCTTGGGTCAGACATATCTCCAAGTAACATCCTTGCATTATAACACTTTTAAACAATTACCTGAAGCAGATTTACCCAGTGTAATGTGTTGTTTGATCACTTGGCTTCAGTTTCCATGAGCAATGAAGGGTCAAGTGTTATTTCTTTAATCAAGTCATGGCCTTGGCATAATTGAAAGGACATTTCCCCAGGGGATATAGGGGTGGCTACTCCTATTTAAGTTGGTCCTATAGAAAGTCTCCATTCTTCTTGTTGCTGTGTTTGAATCCAGAGTCTATCTCCTCTTGCTCTGATTATTAGGACTTGAGTCAACAGCCTACTCTATTGCCTGTCAATCCTGGGAGCTATCCTTGTCTTATCATATTGTGTGCTGACCACAAGCCTGTGATCTTCCTGCTTCTTCATTCCTCCCGAGTCTGCTTGCCTTGGCAGTTGTATGAGTCAAGAAAAGTCTCCAGCTTCACCTTGACCTATGGCCCACAGATTTGACACAGATAGCCTTACTTACTCAAACACTGAGACACTTCTTTGATATATAGCTATGTAACTATATATTATCTATAGCTATAGCTACTCAAAAGTGTATCTATATGTACGTCTATATATATATACACACACATACACACACATCACTGGTTTTATACTTCTCTAGAGAACCTAGCCTAATACATAATGCATATGTCTATTTTTTAGGGAAGTAGTTTAATGGTTAAGAACACAGCTGCTAATATAAATTTAGTAGTCTAAACCCACCTATCAGCTCCATGGAAGAAAACAACTTGTTATCTGCTCCCATAAAAACTCAGAACAGGGGACTGAACCCTGGTGGCATAAGTGGTTGAATGTGGTCCGCGGAATTGGCAGTTCAAATCCAGTGGCAGCTCCCAGGAGCAGCGCTGGGTAGCTCCCACGGCCACCAGAGGACAGTGATGCCCTCCCCCCCGAAATTTTTTTTAAGTCAGAACAATAAAACCGTTGCCCGTAGAGTAGATTCTGACTCATATTTAATTGTATAAAATACATAGAAGAATTTATCTTTAGTGTCTAAGAGAGAATAAACCTTTCTGGTAGCAGATAGTCAAACTACATGAATCTTAGTCTAACCAAGATGATACAAAATCTAATTATCATGACTTCTGACCAATTATATAAAACCAGAATAATATTGTCTCTAAAATATGAGGCATTTTATGATGTTTGCTTTTCCTTAAATCCTTAAGATATGCTTATAGTTTTATTCCAAAGCTTCTGATTACCAGCCATGTTAGAAGAGATTTGTCCAGATAGTGTTTATTTATAGACATTAACATGGCTTTGTTTTCTCATTTATACATCCATCATTTGTCTTTCAGTTTGCCAGTGGTTCCTCTGTGTGGGCATGGCCTTCTCCAGAGAATTCTGGGAACTCCAGTCTTCTTCCCTGGAGGCAGAACATGCAATCTTTCTGCTTCGTTTTCCTGCTGACAAGACACATGGAGGAATGCTGATGGATCTAGTGCACTGGAGATAGAGGAGTCACGTGGAGACACCTGCCCATGCTAAGATGCTTCCACTGCCTCCGGATCCACAAAACTTTCCATTCACTGTCTTTGTAATCTTCCTGCATTCTGCATCATTGCATGTGTTCTGTGAGTCTGATGAGGAATTTATACACTGGCATGGGTCATATGGGCTAATATTGAACTTAAGGACTTGAACTGGACTGGATTGGGATGGTTCCTCAGTATATAAGTACTCTTTGATATAGGTCTCTTTCTTATACACATATGCATCTCCCTGGATTTATTTATCTACCCTACCCACACTAACACACCTACTAGCCCTGGGAGTTATTAGAGCCTATAACCTTGGATTCTTCTGACTCTGCCAGCCATAGGCCTGACAGCCATCAGACTACTTTTCATGCGTTGCCCTCCTGCTTTCTGGTCAATGGTCCCAAAAGATGTATGGTGGAGAAAGAGCCTCCAACTTGGTTCATAGACTGAACCAAACTGGACTTACCTAATCCTAGAATTATGTGAGTCATTTTTCATCATGTAAATTTTGCTTATTCAATCCTTATATAAATATAACTAATGTTGCTTCTTTATAGAGCTTAGTTTAAAGATGAAGGCACACAAATATCTGGAATTATATTAAACAAAGGAAGATTGTGCATGCTGAATTTAACATTTCAGCCTGGATGTCCCTCAGCATGCACACAGCATCACTTGATATCAGCTTTCTTGTAACACCCACTAAATGAGTGGATGGGATTCTACAAATAAGGTTTGGTGGTCTATCGAGGGGATTGGCTAATTTTCTATTAAGGCAAAGAAGGTGCATGGACCCTGTTGGGTGGTGGAACCATGCAAATAAAGTTTATAGGAATCGGTCAGTTTTGACATCCCACTAGGTTTAAAATACTTCCTCAGAAAAGGGGGACATGGCTATCACCAAGAAGATGACATGGAAGCAGAATGCACCCTTTTGACTCAGCCCTATGCTCTGGGAAATTCATAGACCCAGAAGAGATGTTGTAGCACCAGAGATGATGAGAGACACAGAAGTAATGACAGAGAAAGGATGGTCAGTAGCAGAAGAAGCATAACAAGAAAAGTAACAGGAGAGAGGGCTGTGAGCTCAATGATGTTAGGCTAAAGTCTACTGGCAGAAGATTTGCCGCAGGCACTTAGAGCTAGAGAGCTTTGTAACCATTTTCAAAAAGGACACAGGACAGACTGGTCCAAGAGGCTTAGGGTCAGAGAGAGGCATTCATTTGAGGGTGTTTTTGAAAAATACTGTATCCTAAGTTGTTCCACATTTAAATTGTTACCTATTCATTCCCTAATAACTTCCTTAACTATGAGTGGTCTATTAGTTTTCTGTGACCATTGAAGTAAATTGTCCAACACAGCAAAAAAGAGTGTTCAGGGAGGGGCAGTGTCAAATTGGTCATATTTTGTTGGAATAGCTATGTCTTACCTCTGCTTCAGAGGAAGATATAGATGCTACTGATAGTGAGTCTCTCCACCTCCACATCTCTAGAATACCCTTGCTGCACCACGTTGACCCTGAGTTGGACCTGCAGTATAACCCAGTGCCTTGTTTCTAATATGTGGTAATTCATGTTTGAATTATCTCCTTAGATAGAGAGAAGCCAAGTAACATCAAGTGTTCAGATACAAAATTTTCCCTTTTCATAGGTGTGTTGCACTGTATTGCCTAGAGAAACAAATTCATAGGAACTCATATGTGTCAAAGAAAGAGCTTTATATAAAAGAGCAATTGAATGTTGAGAAAACATCCCAGCCCAGTCCAGATCAAATCCATAAGTCTGATATCACTCCACATGTCTGATACCAATCTGTAACGTCCTCTTCAAACTCAAACAACACATGCAATGATGCCAAATGCAAAAAGATGACAGGTCAATGAGTGGAAAGTTGTGTGGAGCCAGTGGCGGTGTAAGCGCCTCAGTGCTGGCAGGGGTCTACAGGTGGCTCTTCAAGCTCCAGGGATCTAGTGTAGCTTCATGAGACTTGTCAACAGAAATGACTCACAGTGAAAGAGTGAGTGTCCTGTCTCCCATGAACTGTTTCTCTTTTAGCATCGCCAAATGAGGTCATTAAGCTGTGACCTGATTGACAAACCAGATTCCACTCCTCCACAAGTTGATACCAGATTATGTAACTACCACAATAGGCAAGAAGTATGAATACTTTAATATCCTTAAGGGATAACAGTAGAACTAACACAGACATTCTAAGTTTTATATGTAATTTGATGTTATAGGAAAACCTTGACCAAATTCAATAAGAAGAAATAACACTTCTCCACTCAAACTTTCCTGTACAAGTCCCACTTCATAAAAAGTAAGTTTAAATACAAACAGTATAGTACACAGATTCTAAGTCAGACAACTTCAGTCTAAATCATACTTCACTAAATTATTAGAACAGTGATATTTTACAAACTATTTAAATGTGTAGTAATAATAGAATACACCAAAAAGGATAATTTGATTATTATATGAGTTCATACATACAAGAGTAGAATAATGATGTCATTCGTCTCATGTATGGGTAAGTTATTTTTATCTATTAAGTTAAAAATCCCATGATTCCCTCAAATAAATGAGTTTCATACATGTAAAAAATGAAGCTGATTTCACACATGGCAAAATATTGAACAAGATTTTAAAACAAATGAATAACTACTTAAAGTTCTGGGAAATTGTCTTAAGAGCAAGCAGTAAATAAGGAAATATATTGTTAAAAGAAATCTAGCAAACTTTTGGAAGAAAGCTAAGAATGATTCATTCTTTTCATTTGCATGACAACCCCAGAAGCATCACTATTCCTCTGGTCCAGCGCCAAAGAAATTGAATTTCAGCGCTGATGGTACAGTGAACTCTGAGTTTAATTTCTAACCCTAAGATCAGTTGGAATCACCAACTGTACTATGGGAGAAAGACCACCAAAAACATCTGCAGTCTCAAAAACTCACAGGGGCAGTTCTGCTCTGTAACGTGATGTCACTATGAGTTAGATTCAACTTAATGACAGTGAGTTTTGAGTTTTTACGACCAAATTGGTTTGAGAGACTCAGCTTATTCTTCAACCAAGAAACACAGGAAAGAACAGAGTCTGTCACCTCCAAACTATTCCAAATACCCATTGAAAATCAAGCAAGTTAAATATCCCAAACTGTGTGACAAAAACAAATCAAAACACAGTTTTGAAGGGAAAAAATAGGAGTTATTATGAAGGGCTTAGTAGAAGTTAAACGTCTACAAAAGAATGATGGCAACATATGAATAAATATGATTGATAGAACTCATGTTATAAGAGCTCCCAATAAGGTGATCTTAAATAAATAAATATTGTGAAGGAAAAGGGAGGAAAAAGCAGAGTTTGCACTGATCACAGGAAACAATTATCTATACCTACTTTTTCTCTAGCCCCTACTAGTTCACCATACCCAGAAATCTTGTGGTCCATTGTTTATATGGGGAATGTTTTGTGCCTATCTTAGCTTAATGACTTTGTACCAGCTTTGTGAGTGCGAACACCTGCACTGATTAAATTTAAAAGGAATTTTTACTGCAAGAGAGAGAGCTGTTACATTTCAGATTTACAACAATCAATCTTAAATCATTTTATATTTTTAGTATTTTGAATACCATCAAGCTAACTTTTTTATTCCCCTCCCTACCTCTATCATGCAACCTCAAGTTACATAGCACACCTGTCACTCTTTGATTAGCTTGTTTGGGGAAAGTGCTCAGGCAACTTCCCTAGCTCTTCTTGTGACCGTTTTTTTGCATACTACGTCTAAACCCTGAAGCATACTGAGTGACCTCACAGGAAAAAGTAGAATTGCCTCTATGGATTTTCAGGGCTTCAACTCTTTACAGGAATAGAAAACCTCCGTTTTTCCCACATACGACACACAGTAATAGCAAATTGCCCATAAGATTTTGACCATATTCTTCCAAGGACAAACTCCTCCTCCCTAGGTGTCTTGGACTAGTCTAAGCACAGCCACATTATTGAATGCAAAGAGTTGGCAGGCATTGTGGGAACAGAAAAGAACTTAAATGGTGCCTAAATTGAATGTCAAGATTCAAAATCATGTTAGGATTCCCACTGTAAACTATACCCTTCAAAAAATCAAGTTGTTCTAGAACGCACTCCGATGTTGCTAGATGACTAAATGACCATAGAGGATATTTAGCAGCTGTTTTTTTTTTTTAACAAAACTTTAGATGAAGAAATGGGCCTAGTCTACAACATTAAAAGAAAACATTATGAGAGAGATGAGATCTGACATGGGAAATCTTTAAGAAGCTAGGTAGTTTAAACAGAACTCTTCTGTGGATGGAAGAATGGATTAAGTGCTCCCGTCCTTCCTGATCTTACTCTCCTTCTTTGTTTCACAATTGCACCTTGGAGACACCACTTGTGGCAATCACCTAATCTGGTGTCAATTGAGGATTAGAAGTATAGGGGTGGAGTCTAGCCTGGCATGGTCTTCTCCTGAGAATTCTGGGAAATATGGTGATTTCTTCTTGGAGGCAGGAGACATTGCCTATTGTCTCAATCCGTGGAAGACATTGGTGATGACAAGACACATGGCAGCCTGTTGACAGACCTTGAGCCCTGGAAACTGGAGAAGCCACAGGAGACCCCTGCCAGTGCCGAGATTCTACCACCACTGGATATCCAAAACTCTGCACGCACTAGCTTATTATTGTCCTGGTGCCATTGGATATATTTCATGAGTCTGAAGAGAACCTAACAGATTGGTATCAAATATATGGGTTAATATCAGACTTATGGACTTGCTCTGGACTGGACTGGGGTGTTTTCTTAATGTACAGTTGCTCTTTTATATAAACCTCTCCTTCATATACATATGTATGCTTATGAGTTTTGTTTCTCTAGTCTACCTGGACTAACACACAACTTAGGAGTTACAAAGAAAGACTTTAAATGTTCTGGAAAGATATGAGTTTCTGTCTTCTAAAACCAAATATGTGTGTGTGTGTCCTGTAAGTTGTTCATTTTACCAAAAAAAAGAATATATTGCACTATTTAAAATTATAAGTTCACTTTTCTAATTACTACTGAGTAAAAATTCATCAAGAAGTAAATTTGATAGTCTGACCTGTTATATATGAGTACACACACACACACACACACACATATTTAAAAGAGAACAAGTGTGTTACCCAATTTATTTTACATAATATAGCTATAAAAACCCCCATACAAAGTGCACTTAGGCTAAAATCTATAACTGTATTAGTCCAGGTAGACTAGAGAAACAAATTCATAGACACTCATATGTGTATAAGAAAGAACTTTACTTACAAGAGCAAATGAATATTGAGAAACCATCCCAGCCCAGTTCAGATCAAATCCATAAGTCCAACATTACCCCATATGTCTGATACATGTCTATAAAGTTTTCTAAAGACTCATGAGACATGTGCAATGACGTGGAATCAGGAAGGTCACAGGCCGGTGGGTGTGGATCTTGTCAATCCTGTGGTGTTGTGAGCATCTCAGTGCTGGCAGCGGTCTCCATGTGGCTCCTCCAATTCCGGGCACCAGAATACTTCCATGTGTCCTGTCAGCTGCGTTGTCTCCCAGGGAGTGAACAGAGAGAGAGAGAGAGAGAGTCTCCCAATTCCAAGAAGAAATACAGGAGTTCCCAGAACCCTCAGAAGAAGGCCATGCTCACACAGAGGCCTCATTGGCTGTAATCTGATTAACGGGCTAGACTCGACCCCTTCACTCTCAATCCTATCAAATTGACAAGTGATTATGTAATCACCACAAATACTTAATGTAGCCTCTCTGTGATTTTACCTTGCTCTGTTGTTCAAAAGGGAACAGATAGGGTGAGCATGTCACCTCCAAGTTCTTGATGATGCTGATAGGTTTCTCTTATCTACCCCTTAGTGATTAAAGACCACGCCCTGCTCTCTACTTCATCAATAAAGATATCCTGAGACTGCCTTAAGATTTTTTTTGGTTCTGGTTTGCTGGCTGAGAGTGGTTTCCTGTGGTTACCCTGAAAACCTTAGCTAATGTAAAATATCTATATTTGACTTTTCAAAGTTTAAATTCCAAACCCCAAAGTATACTTTCTCTATGTATTCTGATTTCAAACAGCATCCCACAAAGACCATCTAGTTTTGCACTGCTGTGGACTTCTCAATGGTTTCTAAACAAAAACTTCTCTTTCTTCCTGTGATTGGACTGGGGTCAATTGTCAGCATCGCTTCAGGGTAAAATGCTTGTATTTTAGGTGATAAGACATTAAGATATTGCAATAATAGCTATAATAGACTGTAATATAGCATATTTTATATAAATGGATTTCTTCTTAAGAACAGTGTTCTTTTTCCTCTATTTTTAAAAGTATCAATTGCTTCTCTTTCCCCAGAAAATGTCCCTTGTGAGTAGCAATGAACCGTAGCCACCTTTAAGTTATTAAGAGGTAATTGTCTGTTCTGTGAAGCATTTGACCCATTGTTTCTTCCCCCTCATTTCTCAGGATGTCTATGGTTTGGGCAATTTCACTACTCATCCAAAACTACCCCGGCAGGTGCACAGAGAAATAAAGAAGATAAAACACCCATAGGTTAATTGACTCCTTTTTTAACAGCAGAAGAATAGCTTGATGGACCTTGAATATTCTTGTTAAAATGAAGATTGAGGATTTTTAATGATTTATGTAATACTCTGTATTTTCAAATACATTACTACAGATGATCAAGGTTTGCTGTATCTGATGATTTTACTTATGGAATTTTTAAAATCATAGTTCATTTTCATCATAGACTTTTTTAAAAATTTAAACACTAATACTCTCCAAATACTTTTGACCTCTACCATTTAGAATATATTCAAAAGCTCCCTCCAGATGACTGTTATTTTATTAATAAACAAGCCAAAGAGGATATGAATTGTCTCAGGACTGATTATCATCTTCTGTCCTTATTGGAAAAAGCATATTCTATAGCCAGAATTGCTTTCTTTCCTTTGACTTATTTTGAAATAATTCAAAAATTCCCCGAGGTATTTTTTTCTTTTCCCCAGAAAAATGCATTCCACTTAATTTTTTTTCAAGGATTACTAATGCTGAGCTTAAATATGCTTTCTCATAAATCCACTTCCACTCTACTTCATACTGTTTATAAACTACCAAAAAGAGTTGCCTCGTCTAAGAATATGCCCTTAAGATATTGGTAGTCAGCTGCCACAGTCTCCTGAGTTGTTGTTTCTGAAGACTATGCATATTCAGTTATTTTAATTTTTCTTCTTAAGTCAATCCCTCCAGCCACTTCATTTGTATTGCTCTATTCTGAATTCTTTCCTACTTTTTACTTTTTATTCTTTCAGGGCTAAGAAGTCAATGAAATATTCTAAACTATCTCCCTGGAGCTATGCAAGTGTGTTCAGTAAACTTCCACTTCATTCCTGAAGTTGTGCTTCCTATAAGGGGCTTTAATAATGTTCTAAGAATCCCACAGAAACTTACTCTAGGTCAGAAAACAATGATTGAGTAAGACAAAAGGCAATTCATTGCACAACAGCCTTTGAGAACACTTTTATTTTTCTTTCTCCAAAGGACTACAAACATGGTGGATGATTTGATGGAGAGGGAAATGTCACTGGGGATAAAAAGCATCCCTGAGGGTTAGGGTTAGGGTAAAGATATATATATATATATACATATATATATATACACACATATATATATTAAAAGCATCCTTGAGATTTGAGATTGTTTCCCATAAAATTACTGAAAATTATTGAATTCCATCTAAAATGAAAAAAAAGTCTATGTGTTAAACCATGTTGACTACAGAAACAAATCCAGGTCCAGCTTGGTGCAATTCAAGTCCATAAGTCTGATACTATTCTTTAAGTGCCTCTACACACTTATAGAGCCTTAGTGATGATGCAGAATGCAGGAAGAGCACTGGCCTAGATGCAAAATTCAGTGGATCCAAGTTCAGTGGAAACAGCAGAACTCTGGGAGCTCTCAGGATCAACATGCAGGAAGAGAAAAAGAGAAAAGAGAGTCCTTCTTATCAAAAGGCCACTCCCCTAAGGAGATTCCATCAGACTTTATCCTGATAGACAGGTTGGATTCCACCCCTACATCTTCATAGATCTTCAAGATGACATGAAAGTAGGTCACTTCCACAGCCTCCATTCTTTTCTTCTCTGCAACCTAAAAAAGAAGCCATGGAACAAATGTTAATATTGAATGAGATAGTTATGTAATATAAAAGTAAGTTTAAAAGATATTGTCATAAAGTCATACAAACTTATTATTAAACCATAGACTCAAAGTGAGAAGCTATTGTTTTATGCCATGTCCTCCATCTAAATCAATATATTCCTAAAGCTGGTGTTTCCACCTGTATAGCCCTTAGCCACAAGAATTCTGCATTGTTGTGCACCCCATCAAGAGAGCAGTTTTAGTATCTGGATGAATTATAATTGTGTTCCCTTGAAATGCTCTTTGAATTAGGGGAGCCAAAAGTTTGAAGGATAGTAAAAGTGCTGCAGGAGGGTTGTGATGACTTTTCTCCAAGAAAGAAATGTTCACAGGGCAGCTACCATTGAAGAAGGAGCAGGCGCCTCACAGTGGAGAGAAAAGGGAGGGAAAAAACACACAATCTTCCAGGCTCTGTTCTCACCGATGCACTTTACCAATTTCTTAAATCTTCTTTATAATAAGCCTCCATGATAGTCCAGTTTCCCTGAAGAAAATCCATCAACATTGCTCCTTTAGAATTTAAAACAAAAAATCAGTTACTTGAATCTTCCGGGGAGACCTCGCTGCCTTGAACATAATTAGTTCAGCAAATTCCTTCCCAACTACTATTTACTTTGGGTCTGTTCTAAGGCATTCCTAATTTAGGAGAGTCCTGTGGCGTAATGGGTTACTCATTGGGCTATGATCCTTAGGCCAGATTTGTGAAACTGGGAGAAAGTATGGGCTTTACCTCTTTAAAGACTCTCCAAAACCCACAGAGGCAGTTATACCCTGCCCTGTGAGTTGAAACCTGTAAGGAGGTTTTTATGAGTTGGAATCCACCAGACAATATCAAGTTTAGGCCATGAGTCAAAATTGACTTGATGACAGTGAGTTTGACTTTTGTTTTTAAGACATTAAGACACACACACCCCTCCGAGACCTCCAGCCATTTTAAAATGCTTTGTATGGAGTACATTTAGATATGTCTCAATGGAAGCACAAGTATCAATACTTTGCTTACATTAGCTATTAAAATGGTAGCTTGAATTGGCTGATTCAGTTTTATAGACGCAGCCATCAAGGAGCTCAGCATCTTAGCTACAAGTTCCTACTCTTCACACCCTAACTTTTCCTCTACCCACCCAAACAAACACACATGGACACACACACACACACACATACACACACACCGTCAGGTACACACCTCTAAGGAAACACTCTTCACTAAGTTCATTGTATTCTTTAAGCCCAATAAGCATGTAACCATTATGTCTGTTGAATCAGAATATTAATTGGTAGTTGCTGTTGAGGAGAGCCAGACCCCGGTCTGTCCTATGTATTTGTCTGGGGAGAACTGTGACACACAGGTTTAAAGGTTCTTCTCTTTGGGGAGCAGATACCTGAGTCTCTCTTCAGAAACACCTCCTGACATCAACCTTTTTGGTTACTAGTCAAGCATTTTATCATTTACACCACCTAGACCAGGGGTGCTCATGCTTTTTCGGTATGCCAGCTGCTTATATAATGATCAAGTAAAAATGATCTACCAAGAACAAAAATGCAAAACATATTTTATTTTTTATGTATTTTTGCTACATTTAATGCATTGAGAATTAATTATATGTACAATGGATGTACCTTGCATAACCATATGAGTCCACATTGCACACCCAACACAATGAATTCTGTATACTTTTTGTCATTACCTGAGTTGACTCTGATGACTTGCACTGAATGGAATGAGCCAGGAATGCATAGTCCAGACAGTAACGGCTGACAGCCAGCCTCAAGCACACTTCCAAATGATCCTCAGTCATGGTGGAACGGTACTTCCATGGACTTAATGATTTTTATCTGGGAAAACACTGACTCACATAAATGTGTAGAACTGAAGAATGCAGCCAAGGAGGTAGAACATTTTCTTATGTTTAGGTACTTCCCCTCTGCGAGTTAGTTCTAGAACTGCTCGTGTGCTGGGCTTCGGATGACTGTCAGTTTGTAGTGCCAAAATCTCCAGTTCCATGTGAAAGTGCTAAGTTTTGTCTTCTTATTTGGAACAGCACCCCTACTCATTTTAATGCCCTTTCTTACATTTAAGAGATAAAAAAAGGTCTAAAAATTTGTGGTAACTTAGATGGTCAGCTTGCTGCCCTCAGTGTTTGCACATGCATTTGACACCTAACATCGCATCTGGTTGGCTGTGCTGTATAGCAATTAAGTGGCAGGATCAAAATAGGTTTATGTCTATTTTTTTTAATGCCATGTGATCTACCTAACTACATTTGCACTCAACTAGTAGATCATGACTGACATATTGAGCCCCCCGACCTAGAGACATCAATTAATTACTGACAAAAAATGAAACGGATTTGATCTATGAGGGTGATAAGACCAAAACCTATGTTAGGAAGAGAAATAATAAATATTAGAAAACAAAAGAACCACATGGCAAAAAGGAAGATTCATTTATTGTAGAAGGTAATAGGATCCATATATCATAAGATAAACAAAATAAACTCAATACAGATCAAAGACCTACATGTAGAGACAAGAATTACATAGATGATCAATAAAAAAAACAAATAAAAATAACTTCAGTGCTCCTAATATATGGCATAAATACACCATCAAGCATAACTGAAAATACAGAGGAAGCAGAATCCAGATCGGATGAGTAATACTCCTTAAAAATTCGACCCTTTTAAGCATCTCAAAAGATTTCTACAGAAGAGTAAATAGAGAACACACAGACTGAGAGGGAAATTTACAACAATGAACTATCAAACAAGGTATTAATCTCTAAAAATAAAAAAAAGCCAGCTCAACAACAAAGTGACAAATAATCCAATTAAAAATGGGTAAAGGATGGAAGGGAAGTGATGAGAGGCTGATGTCAGGGGCTCAGGTGGAATGGGGGAGGTTCGGAGAATGATAACAGCACCAGAATGCAAAGAAGTGTGGCACAATATATGTATTTATGTATTGTAAGAAACTATATGTAAGCCCCCAATAAAATGGTAAAAAAAATTAATTTTAAATGGGTAGAGGACATCAGGAGACTCCTCCATAGAAGACACTCAAAGAATCAGCTAACATTTAAAGAAATGATCATTAACCACTTGAGATATGAAACTCTATGTAATAATGAGATATTGGGGGATTATAATAATTCTTTACCCCAACTCTTACTCCTCAAAAGATTTACCAAACATTAGCAGTTATTTGCCAACACATGGTGAGAGATCAGATGCTTTCAGCCTGTCAGATTACTGTCTGGCCAGGCACATTCCCTGCTGTTACATAGAATAGATTACCTCTCCCTGAAGGCTTTCAGTTATCAGTCTCATCCCAGTAGCTAGGGTTTACACCCTACTGTAGGTGATTTCTATGGAGATCAGAGAACAAATCAAGCCTGTTCAGTGACATCCGAATCTATGCTGCCATCAGAATCTAGGATCCACACATCTTATCACATATTACCCTATCCCATCTCTTCCTATTGTGTGAATATCCCTAGGTCGTCCCCCTCATTATTGTGCTATCTATGGCACAACCCTTTCCTGCAATGTATGTCCTTACCTGTAATTAGAGGGCTTGCTTGGTCCCAAAAGATTTAAAACCCTAGGTTAGCATAAACCTCTCTCTCTCTCTCTCTCTCTCTCTCTCTCTCTCTCTCTCTCTCTCTCTCTCTCTCCCCCCCCAGGTGGGCCATCAAGTGAGGCTGTGGTGAGCATGCTGCTATGAAAGGTGTCAAATTCTGTCTCTTATATTTTCTATCATTTTGCTATGATCTTTATCTATTATCTCTGCACAATTGCACCGAACAGAACAGACCCCTGATGATGTGTTAGGCTGGCTTCCCTGACAAGATATCTCATTCCAGCTTTGATAATAAAGTTTTTAAAAAGTACATCAACAACAAGAAACAGAAAATGATAAAGCGTGGAGGGAGCAAAAGAACCACATGAAACATGAAGGGTTTAACAGGATATTGTGATGGACTTTACTTCTTGAGATGAGCTGTGCAAAAAAAAATATATACAGTGTGTTTCTTTAAAAATGAGTGAACAAAATAGGTTCCCTTAGACTTTAAATATAAATAGTGATCTGAGTGCCTAAAAATAAAACAAAAAGAGTAAGAAGATTAGAAACAAATTGGAGTTGGAGTCCTTCATGGCAAACTAATTCATGAACAATAAACAAAAAAAATTGCTGGCAAAGGTGTGAAGAGGAGGAAGCATGAACAAAGAAACTCAAGGAGAGGGAGTTGTGATTCGTGTTGCATTGAGGGAGTGGCAATGATTAGATGCATCAAAGTATATGAGTTGTTGAGTGCAAAGCTGATGATCTCCCCTGTTGACCTCACCCAATTCACAGTAAAACCTGAAACCAAACTCACTTCCATCAGCTCAATGCCAACTCATAACCATCCCATAATATAGAAAAGAACTGTCTCTTTGAGTGTCAGAGAAAGTTAAAATGAGAGCTCACATATTCAAATGCCAAGCTCTGAAATCACTACCCCTTTGTGCTTATTATTTCCTTCTAGGAAAATAAAACTCAATATATGTTTATATTTTTCTCTCATTAATCTCCTTCATTAAACCTCTGAAATCCAGACACTCTTTCTATTCAGAATAATAAAAATTTAAGTTAGTTACTGTATTAGTGAAAGAGTTCTTTGACTAATCAATAGGAAATAGCCTCAATAGGAGAGATGATGTGCCGTCAAAAAGTTCAAGGGAAAATGGAATTAAAAGATAATGGGATATTTTTTAGAACTTTAATATATATATTTCAATGTCTATTTCTCTGTGTGTATATATAGGTGTGTGTTTATATGTGTGTGTATACATATATATATATGCATACACACAGTTGTCTAGAGGAGCAAAACCAGTGATAGACATATATGACTCGTGCAGCTAAAAAATTGAGTAAGTACAGTCTGGGTCAAACCTATAAATGTGGGCTTTTTCTCACGTAGCCCCCAGAACTGGCAAACCAAGAAGTAAGAATATGAACCAGAAATCAGGTAGAAACAGACCAGTAGGGACAATTGAATGATTCCAAGTTTGGTTGCCAATATGGTCGATTTCTGCTATCTCCCAGGGTCAGCAAGCAATATAGCATGCTGTTGACTCCAAGTTTAAAGAATCATGGGTCCAAGAGACAGATGCAGAAGAAAGACCCAGCAAGAAGAGTGGGAGCTTTCACACAGAATCTATTTTTATAGGATTAGGCTGCATCCTTGATGAAATTTACTTTCAATTGCAACAGTGCTGTGAGTTGATCGAGGAGGTAGCACTCTACCTTAATCTTCTCACAACTGCTTGGGGCTCACAATAGCGGACAACTGGAAGTTGATTACATTATGTTAGATTGTATCATGATGGAAGCTTCAACTGCCAAACAAATTAAACCAAGTCGACACAAACACTAACTACTACACGGTCTTTAGGCAGAAATTCTTCTTTTCTAAGAAATTGTTTTGTTGTTGTTCTTCTTCTTAAGAATTTCAGTTTATTGGATGAAGCCTAGTTATATCATCTAAAGCATATATGTTCCCAGATTTATAGGCCTATACAGTACCTCCTTGACAATTCAAATCTTTTGTACTATTGCCCATACTCCAGGAAGAAGTGTAAGCATCTTCTTTTGCTGCCCCCCTGGAGTATTCTAGTGTCTATCTCCTGCCCCTCCAGCTGGCTTTGCCCACTTTGGGAAACACAGGTCTGCATCTAATCTACAAAACACCTTCCCAACTACATCTCGACTAGTGTTTTAATCTTTAAACAAACACTGCAAGTGAGCACTGTAGCTTAACCAGGTTGGCATGACTACTGAACCATCACAGTGACCAAAAGACTATTCCAGCCACTGTCACTACTCTAATGAGAATTTGAACCATGAAAATGACCTTAAATATTCTGATAAATGTCATGTTTGTGAGAAAAAATTAGCAACTCAGGATAAAATAGAACACATATCCTACTATCAAATCCTCCTAGAAATTCCTTAGCTTTAATCATTAGATATCTGACATCATATTAAATATACTAGAAATGATCCATTGGAAAAGTCATATCTCTAACTTAATATGGTTATGAAAAAGCCTATAGCAAGTACAACTATGGTCCACTAAAAGTTTTTGTTTGTTTTAAGGAAAAGCAGCTCATCTGTTTATTGTGTAATGCCATCAAGTTGATGGTAGTCCATCCAGCCTGATAGGATAGAGTGTGAGTGCTCCACAGAGGTTTCATAGCTGCAAATCTATAAAGAAGACTGCTTCTTCTTTCTCCCATGAAGCAATTTGTGGGTTCCACATACTGATCTTTCTGTTAATAGTTCAATGCTTAATCCCTTTGTCCTGGAGGCTTTTGCAAATGTAAAAAGCCCAAAGTGAACAAATACAATGGTTCTCGTAGATGCTGCTCAAACTTCACAACAGCTCTTCCTTTACCACCTTGCTCCACTACACCTGGCCTCATTAAGTATCCAAAAGCCATGCAGCCTTTAGCTCCTCAGTGCAGGACAGCACCTGCTAGGCCTCCTCTACTCCGACTGTAGGCATCAATTAGCAGCATCAGCCGGGATGCTTCAGGGATTCTGGCTTTTGCAGTGAGGACATGGCATCAAGGCCATGTCTGACCTCTGTCTGACTACCATGGCCTTTGGGAGGGAAAAGGAGACTTCAAAACACTAATTCTCACCACAGTCTACTTCTCAGATGGGTTTCATCTTAGATTTTAATGGCCACAAGAACTCACAGACCATGGTCACAGTCATGGTCTTCATACAGGAAACTGATGCTTTTCTCAAGCATGCTGACAGACTCTCCTCTTTCTGGTTCTCAGTCTCACCATCCCAGTGTCTTGGTCTCAGCCCCCTCTGTCTTATGTGCTCAGCATGGCTCTTTGACAATGCTTGGGGCTTTTGGTGCTGTGCCCTTTGGTGCCTTTGTTGACTCTGCCACTTCAGACAGGGATGACATATGCTGATGGGCACTTCCTTTTGGATGTCATAGGATTTTCTGTTTCTACTTGTGTTAGTCCAGGTGGACTAGAGAAACAAATCCATATAAACTCTTATGTGTATAAGAAAGAGTTTTATATACAAGAGTAACTATGCATTAAGGAAACACCCCAACCTTGTCCAGTCCAAGTACACAAGTCTGATATTAGCCCATTTGTCCGATACCAGTCTATAATGTCTTCTTCAGTTTCACAAGGCCCATGCAATGACACCAGAACACTCACAGGCCAGTGAATGCAGAGTCTTGTGTGTCCAGTGGTGGTAGACAGATCTCAGCATTGGCAGGGGGCTCTCTGTGACTTTTCAATCATCTCAACACTAGAAGGAGTCTCTACATTGTTTTTCTGGCTTCAGAGGTCTGGTTCCATCAGCCCTGTGGCTTTTCCTATGGGATTACTCATAGGGAACCAGCCTTGTGGATTGCCAGTAGAAGATCTCCAAGGGACTAAGTCATAAGTCTCTCACCTCCAAGCGGGAAATACGTCCACATTTCCCAGAATTCTCAAGAGAAAGACATAACCACACAGAGATCTTATTCGCTATCTCCAGATTGACAAGCTAGACACCATCCCTCCATCCTTAATCCTCAAATTGACACCAGATTAAGTGATTGCCACACTACTTGTGAGGTGGCTCACTCTTGGACCCAGCAGAATGGAAAAACTGACCAATCTCCAAATTAGAGTCTGCTACACCTTATGTGCATGCCCCCACACGCCCCAGTCATTTGGTGAGTAGCAAAGGCTATAAATAGAAGAGCATGCCAAGCAATTCCATTTCACCACAGGCAGCAACATCAGTGCTGCACATTATCAAGATGAGGCGGCACCAACAGGGCAACAGCTGCCAAGGTTGCTATTGCCAGCCATAATCCTGGAACCCACATCCCACTCTGTCCCTGTGGCCACCTCTCCAGGACCTCAAGTCCTCCTCTGCTCTGCTCACAGCCCATGCTCTGGCCACTCATGCATTGAGCAAGTCCAGTCACCTCATTAATACAAGAAATACAGTTTGGGGTCCTGTCTCCAGTGGACTTCCATCAGGTTTTAATATAATAAGCTTTATTTTATTTAACTACAGATTATTTAGGGACTATCTGTATATTATATGATGTTTACACAAAGTCCAAATTATATGACGTCCTGTTTCACAGAATGCATTATGGGCTTAGGTGCTATGTAATGAAAAATTTCAGAATAAAATGCAATTTCTCTTGCAAGGAATTCGTGAGTGTAGAAGCTCACAATCCCCCAATGTTTTCACGGGGACAAAAAGGACAGCTCACTCCTTCAGCCTCTCTCTGATAAGTTTCCCTCACAAAACTTTAAAACCTTCTAATGTTAACTCTTATCAAAATCTATGATACTAGGCATCTTGCCCTCATTTAAAGATATATTCCTTTTCAAAATTTCGGGAATCGGTTTCCAAACTACATCAACTTCAAAAAGTTTACTTTTTCACCATCCTCTATGAATCCTATTTTCCCTTGCAACAGGTACAGCTCTATTGAATCATTTAAATATCTTTTTTGGTACCCACTTACTCTTCCGTCTTTGGTCAATGATTTCTTCTGCTCTGAAACTTAAAGGCTTCTTGACCCTTAGAATCGGTCTCCTCTTGTTCAGGTTTAATGTGCAGCTGCCTACACTCTTTAGAATGCTCTATTCTCAGTTGGAGAGCGAACTTCTGTAGGCATGGTAGCTTAGAGAGTTGGTTATGCTTCGGGCTGCTGATCTCCTGATCAGTAGTTGGAAACTGTCAAGTGCTCAACAGGAGAATGATCGAATTTTCTAGTATAAAGATTTTCTGTCTAGCAAACCCACCATGGTACTTTTATTCTCTGTCCCGGGCTGCTATGAGTTGTAATCTACTCTATGCCAGTGAGCTTGATTTTTTTTCTACATGAAATTCTCTATCATTTCCATTGCTTTTCAGAGTGGGCTGTCCCATCCCTGCTGATACAAAAACCTGGCTGCCTTTGAGTTGATGCCAAATCATACTGACCCAAAGGGCAGGATAGTACTGCGCGTGTGGATTTCCAAGACTATCGCTCTTCTTTACAGTGATGACCTCAGCTACATGCCTCCACTTTATCCTGGATTATGAGCTACATTGCAAAAGTTTGTGTGCTAAGTATTTTTTTTCTGACAAGGCATCTGTTGGAAACCTATGATTTAAAAGTTCAAACAGCAAAGTTTTAATATTACTCTTGAATGTGTGTCCCCTACTGGTTACCCATGGGGCAGCTAGTCAGCTCTTTGGGAGAAAGCCTGGACTTTCTACCCTCATGGAGAGAGACAAAAGTGTCTCTGCTTGTAGTCAAAGCCAAACCAAAACACATGTGCTGACTGTTCAGAAAACCCAAACTCCTTACAGCTTGGCTAGTCGAGACTGCTGGACTGAGGAAAGTGCTCTAGTGTGGGATTGCAGTCTTTCTCTGGAGTCAAGTGGAGAAAACCAACTTGAGAAATTAGGCTGGTGGGAAATTTAGGCTCAGTGACCTTGTGTTAATGGCGGCTAATGATTGCCAAAAGAAGGATGAGGATAGTTGAATCACGAACTCAAAAACTGTAATCATTATCATTGAGTTGCACATGGAGAAATTGTTACACATGGAGAAATTGTATATATTCTGCTAGGTATATTCTTAACAACAGAAAAGATAAATTAGACATATATTTCTAATTGTATAGCATTGTAGCTTAAATTCATCACTTTCATTATTTCAGAGATTTGCTATTTTGTTTTTTACTTACATAAGTAGCCATATTTTTATTCTAAATAAATCTATTTTGCCTCAAGGCCAATGTTTCACTTTTATCTTACAAATTCAGCACTATGAATCATTAATTATTCTTTTTGTATTTTCTAAAACAAAAAACTAATTGATATAAAGCTTCTCCTTGGTGATTACTTCCGCATACTCTTTGCTCCTTGAGGTTATGGTTACATTATAATCTGTAATATCCACCAACATTTTTTTAATTTAAAGTTTAAAGGCATGCTAGCAATAATAAACAAAAACATGATACTCCAAGTTCATCTACTTCACAGCTATTCAGCTATTATCAATGAAGAAGCATGAAAACATGCATGTACATCTGTTTACTTGTATGTACTAGTGCTTATATCAAGAGGAACCTTGCTGGTGTCATGATTACACTTTGGGATACAATCCCCAAGGTCCCATGAGAAAGCCTGAGCTCTCTGCTTCCATCAGCAGTTACTCTCAGAAGCTCACAGGGGCAAGTGCTCTCTGTCCTCTAGGGTCCCTACGAGCCAGCGCTGACTCCATGGCTGTGAGCTTGGTTTGGAATTTTGAGTGCTTATAAATGGACTGTGAACAATTAAATAAAATTGAATTATAGAAAATTGAGATGTAGTAGTGCTTTCCATAATAAAAAAGTGTACATCACCAGATAAATTTTAAAAGTCACATTATAATACAAAAAGGATTCAGGACCAGTCGGAGATGATGAATGTTTCGTTCAGAGGGATGTGTTCGTTAACAGTGGAAGTACATAGAAAAGATATGTCACTGAGAAGCACATTTGGCAGGGCTTCTTGCCAGTGATTCAATCACACTGGGTCCTCTGGCAAATGTAGTCCTCTCGTGCTCAGATGCCAATAAATATCTGGATCTTAAGTCCTCCCTGTCCTGCTTCAGCAGACTCCCATGTATAATTTGGCTTCCAGTGTTAACCTGCTTAAAACAAACAAACAAAAAGACTGTGTAGGCTGCGTGTATGCATGCACATTCAAATGATATTCTCATTTCCATTGTGATTTTAGATATCATTTTCTCACATATAATACGTGTCCATATTCTGATGCATGCTAAATGCTACAAGCTATTTATTTCCAAATGAGTGAATAAATAGGTAGATTCGTATGCACTGTGGTAATTAGATGATTATTATGAACCATTAACATGAGGCCCAAACGAGGTGAACCTCCCCCACTATAGGATGATTTTGTGACAATCAGACGGCCATCTTTTCTTGGCAGTGTACATTTCTTGTGTAGACTTTTTCATGAGAACTGAACACATCATAGCTGATAGTCTGAGGGCAACCGAAGTGTCTTTGTAAATTACCAGCAATGAAGAGAAGCATTCTAGGGCTGAGCCCCGGTGGCGTAGTGGTTGAGTGCAGGACTGCGGCCCACTGTCTTGGCGGTTCAAAATCGGCAGCAGCTCTCCAGGAGCAAGGGTGGACCTCCAACTCCCACCAGAGGTCAGTGATGCTCCCCCCAAAAAATAAATAAAAATAAATTTAAAAATTGTATTAAAAAAAAGAGAGAAAGCACCCTAAAAACAGTTCAAGATGGTGGATTGAAAGCCCACATGTTGTCTTCCAAAACCCCAAATGAAAGCGATTTTTAAAAATATTAATCCAGCAGATCAAACAAAACAGTAAAGAAGACAATGCTCGAATCAGAGAGCAGAAGAAAAAGTAGCAACGAACTTAGCAGGTGCTAGAGGAAAGAGTAGAGGAGGCATTCATTCTGCAGAACTAGCAAGTCTGAAAAGGGATGTAACAAGCAATTCTTCGGGAAGTCAGGAGGAAAGAAGAAAGCACAGGGTCCGCTTTAAGTAGCAGTTAGTCCCCCTCCACATCTCTGTGCCCACGCCACGCCAGGTAGCGGAGAGCACCTGCCGACATTGGCAGAAGATAGAACTTTTATTCTCTAAATATGATTCCCAAGAGGATCTGTAAAGAATGCCAACAATGCCAACAATGCCAAGATCAATTTCCCAAGAAGAGCCCCACCAAGTACAAGTGTATAAACAGTAGGCTGAGATTCCACCTTCCTTTCCACATGCAATTTTTAGAATTTAGCCGCCAAGCTTCCAGCCTTCAAGATGAAATGCACTGCCATCTGTCCGTTCTGAATCATAGTGACCCTGTCATAGGACTTCCAACTCTGTAGTTCTTGACCTCAGCAGAAAGCTTCACCTTTCTCGCTGGGAGGGGCGGGGCTGCCTGGTGGTTAGCAGTCCAATGCTCATTGGCTAGTGCATCAGGGCTAAACTTGCCTGGGAGAGGTAGGAGGAAGGTGATGAGGCCACCTCGAAGAATCTATTTGAAGAAAACATTCCTAAGCATAGGAACCAGGCACAATCAGATAAGTTTGCAATTGCTCACAAAATAATCCTAAATCCCATTTTTAGATAAAGGTTCTTATAAAAATAAATAAATATACAATTTAACTAAAATTCACTGAAATGATGAAAGCTCTGATGTCATTTTTATCTTTTCCTCTGTACATGATATGTTTTTTGACCTCTGGCTGCTATTAACTTTTTTCTTTTTTAATCATTAATTTTCAACAATTTGCAATGTGATTTCATGTGGTCTTCTTATTATTCTCTCCAGGATTCTTAGTCTATGATTTGCTGTATTTTATTAAATTTGGAAAATGCTTGGTTATTATCAAGTTTGGTTTGCAATTTTATACTTTTGCCTCACACCATGTCCTCACTCTGCTCCGTCTGGAATTATAATTATAAGCATGGTAGAACACCTGCCCTTAGATGTTCTCTGCGTATGCTTTCCTTGCTTTTAACTTTTTTGCTTCCCCTCTTTTTGTTTTAGTTTTGGAAATTTCAACAAGTCATTCTTCCAGCTATGGATCCTTTTTTCAGCTACCTCAAATCATCTGATAAGCCTATTCAGATATTCTTTATTTATAATACTTTATTTTTAAATTTTACCATTTCCTTTTGACTCATCAATAAAGTCTTAGTCTCACTACCAATAGCCTCTCTGGTTTATAAATGCTTTACCTTGTACCCTATATCACTTAATATATTCACCATAGCTGCTGATACTTTAAACATTTGGTTTTTTGTAGTCTTCTTTTGTTTCCTTTTTTATTGTATCTTTCCCTACTTTGCAACAAGTTATCTTCGTGTGCACTCCTTTCTCGTGTACTTCGTTTTTCACTTAATTCCAAGCAATATGAACAAAAGAATAGTGGGGGGTGAGGTCAATTTTATATATGTCCAGAATTATGCTTATGTATTTTTCCTCTTCTCATTAGCATTTATGTGTAGAGACAGTGTCACATCAATCAGTCTGGTTGGGTGCTGATAGCATTACCTTGTGCAAAATATTAGACCTGAAATCTTGACACATGTTTCTCAGTATTTCTATTTGGGTCAGTCCAGGTAGGCTAGAGGAACAAATTTCATAGACATGCATATAGATATAAGGAAAAGGTTTATATACAAGAGGAACAGGACATTGAGCCCAGTCCAGTTCAAAGTCATACGTCCGATATTAACCCATATGCCCGAAATCAGTCTATAAAGTCTCCTTCTGACTCACAAAGTCATAGATCAGTGGGTATAGAATCCCGGTGCTGGCAGAGGTCTCCACATGGCTCCTCGCTTCCAGGGCTCAGGGTCCATCAAGAGCAGAAGCAACTCATCACTGGCAGAGACCTCCATGTGACCGCCCAGAGGTCCGCTCCAGAGACCGCTTCAGAGGTCTAGCTCCATCAGGACAAAGCCATGTGGTCTCTCCACCGGCTCCTCCAGCTTCTCAGACATTGCCATCTTGTCTTTTTTGTGACTCATTGTCTCTAAGGTTAACTCCCAGCAACTGGGGAGATAGCTTCTCATCTTCACGAGGGAACTATCGTGAGATTTCCCCGAAGTCTCAGGAGAAAGCCATGCCCACACGGAGACCTCATTGGCTACTCAATGGCTATCTTCAGATTAACAGGCTAGACTCCACCCCCATACTTCAATCATAAAATTAACATAAGCACACAACTGCCACACTATTCTATTTGAAAAAGTCATACATGCTTTTGCAAAGGGGTGATATCTACCTTCACTCATAAATTTTCTTCAAGGATAAACTTTTCTTCTTACTCATTGCAAGGATGGCAGTGGGGTTGCAAGCGTAGTAGTGGGGCTGAGTTGTCCTCAGTCCTTTTGCTATCTTTGGTAGAGCATGTGCCCTGAACCACAGAGGCAGTGTTTTCTTAATATTGTCACTCTTCCTCCAGTCAGAAGAATCTGTTCATCCCAGTGCGGAAATATGGATCTGAGCAGCTGTCTCTTCTCTTTGTCCATCTCCCTCTGCAGCCAAAATATTCCCACTTGTGCTGCTTTACAAGCAGTTTCCCTTCCCTTAGTGGCTCTATGAAATTGCACATGAACAGACATAAATTAAAGCATCACTTTTCTAAATTTTATTTAAAATAGATTAAGTGGAATAATGCTTGCTGGATGATATGTTCAATATAATTTTAGATAAATTTCTAGTGTCTGGGCTGCTACATCATCTAAATTATCCTCAATTTTTTTTAAAATGGCGTGCTCATTAAAGTACTTGTTTCCTCCAGAAGCTTATGGGGTGTAATTTTTATAAACAATTAGTGCCATGAAGAGGAATAAAATCAGCCAACAATGCGATGTTTTCAAACATCAATCTAATGAGAACTCTCAAATAATTTCATTGACAAAAAAATCTGAAGGTATTCGAGTTTGCTTCATAGACTGAAGTTACATTTATAGTGCCAATGAATAAATTCAATTCCCGGTTGATAAGCAATCATCATAAGGGGGAAAACATCACGGTAATGGGTGCCAGTTGGCAAGTGGGAGGCTTGTTGGTAGTCTCTGCCAATGCCACAGACTGTATCAGCTTCCTCCCTGAACTATCACCTCACCAACAGAGATGTTCTGTATACAACATGCTTGACGTGCTTTGCCTAAGATTGCTGAAAAGCTTTTACTATGCCTATTCTATATGTATTCAGTAAGGGAAACAATAAAAAACTGGAACATTTCACGTCATTAAGCTATGTACTGCGTCTTAGAAATGCCTAATGTCATGCATCCAATTTTTCAAATCTTATTAATATTTTAATGTTTTGTGTTGTTGAAAATATATTTGGCTATTTTTAAAAAAAATAATAGACTTTACAGGTACAGAAATCTTCAGATGAATCCATGCCAAAAGTTCAGGAGCAAATGTTTATTTCATTGAATTTAATAAATTTTAGTTGCCTTACTATAGAAAGCAGCTGAACAAATCATGGTGACAGAATAATTACCTCTTGGAGAAAAATATTTTAGAACAATTAAATTTTATCTAAAATGTTAGATTCTCACCATAGGACATTTTGACTCCTATTAAAATATTGGGCAGGAAGATTAAAGAAAGATACACTAAAAAGACAGGGCAAAAGGACATATTATTCTACTGGGAAAATTGAACTCCAATGTTACTTGTTTGGCTAAAAAGGCAAACACATAACACGGTGAGTTAATACAACTGATCGAAGGCCAAAACAAGAAAATGTTGAGTTTACCAATCCACATACACACATCTTCTCTTTCCAAAAAGCATTAAGACAGTTCATGGTGCACACCTGGGCTTGAATTTATCTATGGTTATTCCTACTTTATGCCTTTTTGTACCTGGATAAACCTGACTTCCATAATATTGATAGATATTCCTTGACAGAGTGCAGAGTTTAAGTCTTTTAATTTGTTATTGCTTATGCATCCCTTAATAATCCCCTGAAGATTATAACTGTTATCCAGGATACCTTTTTCTTAGACCAATATTTTATTGCTAATGGAATTTTAATGTTTGTATAAATGTGATATATATATATATAATTTTGGTATTATTAATTGCAATCCAGTCATTGCTGATTCATGTCTGTCACTTATATGCCTTCTACAACTACTAGATTGAGTTTTGCAAGGCTGTTGCCTGGAAGGACTTGAACTGACAACCTTTTGATAATCACCCAATCATTGGTCCACACACAGACTTACAATGAAAGTTAATAAAATTAAAGTAGTTATGTGGACAATAAAAATGAGAGAATAATGACTATAATATGTACCACTATCAGATAATAAACAGTAATTTCCCAGAACATGGTGATGTTTGTCTTCCAAACATTTCTATGCATATATAATAATCTGCTTTGGGGGGGGGGGAAATCACTGCCCTCTGGTGGTCATGGGAGCTACCCAGCCTTGCTGCTGCAGGATTTGAACCGCCAAGCCAGTAGGCCACAGTCCCGCACTCAACCACCATGCCACTGGGGCTCAGCCATAATAATCTGGTTTTTTTTCCTTCTTTAGAATAATCTGTTTTTAATCACAAAATAAAATTGTGCAGACTTTAACATGATGTTTATAAACTTTTACACTCAATAGTTCTTATATTTTGGTAAATATATTTTTCAATAATTTTATTGGGGTCTCTTACTGTATTTTTTAATCCAATACATCATTTGTATCAAGCATATTTGTACACATGTTGCCATATTCATTTCCAAATATTTTCTACTGAGGCCCTTCTTTTATTTTCTCTAGGAAGACGATGATATTTTAAATACATGGAATGTAAGTTGTTTGTGGGTAGGGATTCTTTACAATTATGTATTTATACATTTGGGGACCTGGGAAAGTTCATGAGTATCAAGGGTCCCCATATCTGCCCCTGAGATTCCAAATCCTTTGCCTTATTTTCTGAGTACTTTATCCCCCATGTGAACCATTTTTGCCATCAATAGCTGCCTTTCTTGCCAGTCCCTTTATTCATGCCTTTCAATCCTCATGGTTATACCTGTCCTCTTGAGCTACAATCTGTTTTTGAAGGCAACGAGAGTGACCATTTTCCTAAACCAAGGTATTCTACAAGTTTAACAATCTCCTCTCCTGTGGTTCAACGCTTCATCAGTCCTTCCTTCTTAGAGTATCTGCTGCCAAGATCATGAAGCCTTTGTCTCAATGTATAAAGTAGACATTTTTCAGGTCTTCAGACTCCTCCCTCTGAGAAAGTAATCTAATTGATGATATGAGCAAATACTCCACATTTCCGTGGAAGGGTGGGTTAATGTGTGCATACAATCCCTCACCTGTTACCTGCCCCTCTGGGGCTTGAGACTGGCCACAGTCCTGCATGCAGCCAGCTGTGGAGTCCTTCTTTTAATGACGATATACGGATTTCACACGCTGCTTCAATGCATGTACAAACAGCACCAAAAATTCAAAGGCTTCATAAATGTTCTTCCATGTTTTCCAAGTGTTAAAAAATAAATTTGCAGTACATATTTTAGTATATATATATATATATATCTTTAAATATGAATATATTTAGAACAAAGAACTTAGAGTATCAAACAGTAAATGGTAACAACAACAATACCAGAAATTACTATCATCCTCTGATTTAATCAACTATATGAAGAATTTAGAATCTGAGGAAAAGTTAAGTTTCATTTGAGACATTCTAGACTAAGAAAGATGTGAGAATAACTGTTTAACAGCTTGAATATCCAGATATCCTTCATACAGGAAAGTCTGTAATTGTACTGATTCCAGGAAATATCTTTCCTAAGGCATGTTATTACAAACATTTTCTTTGTAAATTTATGTCTTGTGATAAGTGTAAATGCAGATTAAATTGAAAAGTACATCAAGTTTATCTTAAACCATCTTAATTTAATAAAGTTTTTTGGAAAATATACCATAAGCAGAGTGTTCGGTGTTTGGGCCCATGACAAGCTATAGAGGTCAAAGTCATTGCGGTCTAGTAAAATGACAATAAAAGTCACAAAGTATGATACACAAAGGAGAATTTAAGAGAGAACCAAGAACAAATATCATTATTTAATGACAATAAAAAATGAGTGGATTTTTTTGGGAGAATAGGATAGATCTCAAAGAGGAAATGTCATTTCTAATGATCTAAAAAGAGTTTGAAGACTGTCAAATAAAATACAGGTCATGTCGTTTAGTTTGAATTTCAGTTCAACAAAATGTTTTGTTTTAATGTAAGTATGTCCGTTGAAATATGTGGGTGTCATTTTATTATTAATAATTCTATCTGAAATTCAGATTTTCATCTGTTAAAGATGGCAGTCACAGATGGAAAGACTTCCAGATAAAGAGCAATACAAAGTATTGGAGGTTGGTGTAAAGCAGAAGTTTTTCTGAGAAATGCATATAATTTAGTTATTAACATAATTCTACAAAAAAAGGTAGATGTATAGCCTGAGAGAGCTTGAGTTCTTGCATTTAACTACCTGTACGACACTGGGCAAGTTGAGAAACATCAGAAAGTCACAGCTTGTTATCCATTAAAGGAGAATATTAGTTATGGTTTTCTTGATCTCTGAAATTGAAATGCTGTAGTCAGCATTTGCACTATTACATGGCTCTCCTTGTTAATTGTAGAAACAGTATACAAGCACATTTCGGTTAGAATGAGGGCCATTTGACAAAGTAAAATTCATGTGACTTATACATGCGAGATGAGATAAAGCTTACACTTAGCATAGAAAAGTGATATTGAGAATAGTTCGTTATTTTAATGACACAAGCTTGGAAAATTCAGAACAGGTACAAGTAAAGAAACAAAATGCTTTCTTGTTTTTCACCTCAGTCTATCTTGTGATACAATTGGCAGTTGTGTGTTGGGCTCTTGTGCACTGAGAAAGACGTGCTAGAGTGTATCTTGAGGGTGAACAGCAGGCTGATTCTTTCCTGGTTATTTTAATTTAATATATATATATATATATTCTTAATTATAGACATATGACATATTTTTAATTGAAAGTTAGCAAAGGTCTAAAGAAGATAAGTGAATGGATCAAAAGCTACCACCAAAAAAAAGAGAGAGAGAGCGTGAGAGAGAGAATTAGCCTTCATTCAAAAAGCAGGGTAGAATTAGCATCCTAAGGGGAAATTTATTTATATGTGAAGGCACTTCAAAAAGTTTATGAAATTCAAGTCTGAATTTTTTTCATAAACTTTTGAAATCTCTCTATATAACATATACCATTTCCAAAAGTACAAATGTGTGTGTATAAAGAGGAAGTTCATGGAAATTTTTCAAAACTTTTAAAATATAAATATATATATAAAATACTATCTATGCCTTTGTATGTGTAATTACTTTTTATGTATAGTGTTTTGCAAATTGCTGTATTGCCAGAAGCTATGACGCTGGGATTTTAAATCCCAGCAAGGTCACTCCCCTATGACAGATTTTCATGAAGCTTCAAGATGAACAGAGTAGGAAGAAGAAAAAGACAGTTGACTTTTGAGGGATAAACTTTTGCAAACCTCATTAACAGCAGCAGAACATCATCAGGTAGAATGCCAGAAGATACGGCCCTCGGGTGGCAAGGCACTCAGAATACAACTGGAGGAGGTCTGTTTCCTCACAGTGCAGAGAGAAGCTTAATTATGATCAACTTAGATGTTCAAAACTGCACATCAGTCCGTAGGAGGAAGATGTGCTGGTCTGCCTCCATACAGAGTTAAGGTTTTTGAAATTCCATAAGGCACTTGTACTGAGTCACAACTGCCTTAATAACTCGGGGCAGCAGGAGGTGTTTTCTTGGTGTTTCTGGTGCTGTCAACTTGGTTCCAATGCATAGTGACCCCACGTACAAAAGAATGAAACACTGCCTGGTCCTCTGTCATCCTCACAATTGTTCTAAGTTAGCGTCTGTTTGCACTAACTGTATCAATTCATTTCACTCTGTTTTCTTGACCCTCTGCTTTGCCAATCATGATCTCTTTCTCCAATAACTGCTCCTTCTTGATCAAATGTCAGAGGAATAGAGGGTAAAGTCTTGCCACCCTTTTTTTTTGGGGGGGGGGCATCACCGCCCTCTGGTGGATGTGAGAGCTACCCAGTGCTGCTCCTGAGAGCTGCGGCTGGATTTGAACTGCCAAGCCCGCAGGGCACAGTCCTGCACTCAACCACTTACACCACCGGGGCTCAGCCCTACTCCACCAGGACTCAGTCCTCTACCCTTATTTCTAAGGCACATTCTGGCTGTAATATTTCCCAGGTGAATTTGTTCAACCTTATGGCAGTGCATAATACATTTAATATTCTTTACCAATGACCTAAGTCGAAAGCATTGATTCTGTTTTAGTCTTTCTTACACATCATCCTGTTTCCACATACTTAAAAGGTGAGTGACAATACCTGGTATGAGACAGTCACACATAAGTCCTCAAAATGAAATATTTCTTTTCTAGACTGTAAAGAGGTCTTTGTCAGAATTCCCTATTGCAATGCATTATTTATTATCTTTCCTGCCGCTCCCAAGGATGTTAATTGTGGTTAGTATACCATGTAATACAGGACAACTTTGATATTTTCTGTTTGCTATGGTTTACTATATGTTTATTATGGGTCCAGTAGTGAGGTTTTGTTGGTTTGATTTTCTCTGCATTGATGTGAAATGCATACTGAATGCTGTATTTTTGTTCTTATCCATAAGTTTCATATTCTCTTCATTTTTAGCAGTAGTGTTATATCTTCAACATACTGCAAGTTGTTAATGAGCCTTCCTATGATCTCAATGCCATGTCTCATTTTCTTCTTCATCAAGTCTGACTCCACAGATTACTTGCTCAGCATAAAGATTGAAGAAGTATGGTGAAAAGATACACCTTTGACACACATCTCTCCTGATTAAAAGTCTTTCAGTACCTCCCTGTACAATATAGAGACTACTCCTTATTCTATGTACAGTGTCTATATGAGTACAATCATATCTTCTGGGAATTCCACTCTTCTTAGTGTTATACTACCATTTATGATTCATACAGTCAAATGCCTTCTCATTGTTCACAACACAAAAGTGCACATCTTTCTTGTAATCTATTTTCAACAAGAAAAACGTTATCTGACATCAGCAATAATCCCCCTCCTTCCAGGTTTCTCTCTGAATCCAGTTTGAATTGCCGGCAGTTCTTTGTTGATGTACTCCTACAACTGTTGTTAAATTATCTTCAGCAAAATTCTACTTGAAAAATAATATTAATGATGGTGTTCAATAATTCCTATTCTTCTGGGTCACCTTTTTTTGGGAATGAGTACAATTATGGAACTCTACAAGTTGATTAGCCATGTAGATGTCTTTCACATTTCTAAGTATAGATGAGTGAATTCTTCCAGTGTTGCCTCAGTTTGGTGTACCATTTCAACTGGTACTCTGTCGACTTCTGGAATCTTCTATTTCGCCAACATTTCAATGTAGCTGGTGCTTCTTCCTTTGATACCAGTGATTCTGGGTTATATATACAAACTCCTGAAATGTTTCGATGTTCTCTTTGGTACAGTGATTCTATGTATCTATTCCATTTCTTGATGCCTCCTTCATTGCTTAACATTTTGGCAATACAATCCTTCAATATTTTAACAACTGGATTGATTTTTTAAGATTTTTTTTCAGCTTGGAAATGCTGAACATACATTTGTCTTTTGATTTTTTTTATTCCAGATATTTGTATGTTTCATTATAAATGACATTATCTTCTTGACTTGCCCCTTGAAATTTCCTCTGTCACATTTTACTTTGTCATTTGCTCCAATTGATTTAGCTACTCTTAATTCATGAACAAATTTGTCTAGGTTAAGTTCATAGTTATATCACTTTTTTATCTCTTTCCTTCCTGCCTTCTTAATGACCTTTTATTAATGTCATTCGTGGCGTCCTTCATACCATCCTATGATATATCTGGTCAATGGGTCACATATTTTCTTGAGATGGTCTCTAAAATGGGATACACTCACGTCATACTTGGGTTGCTATGGCCTTCTTTTTAAATTCTTTAGTTGCAACTTGAACTTTTAGAAAACCAATCAATGTTCTATTCCACTGATGGTTTATTCACTAGTATTGGTTTTACTGATGATATCAACCGTCTTCACTGGATGTGATTTCTCTGTATCTTTAGAGTGAGGGTCATGTATGTAGTTGCTATTTATACAGTTGAGAAAAGGTATTTCCAATAAACAGTTTGTTGGTCTTATAGAATTCTTTTAAGTGATTTCAGTTGTTATTTTCTTTCACCAAGGTCATATTTCTGAGGACTAATCCTTATTCTTTATTTCTAACTTTTGCATTCTATTCTCCAGTAATTATAAATTTTAATAGCATGTTTCAAATAATTCACTCTGCAAAAGTTAGTAAAATTTTTCAAATATCTCCATCACTGGCATTAGTGGTTGGTGTGCTAATTAAAATAGAAGTTGAAGCTTTTCTACCTTGTAGGCATATCACGATCAATGCTGTACTTCACAAGAGATCCTGAAATGTTCCTCTTTGACAATAAATGTGATAACATTCCTTTTCAGTTTCACTCCTGGCATAGAAGACCATATCATTGTCCTATTCAAAATGGTCAATGACAGTCCAATTTGTCTTATTAATTCTTTGGATATCTATCATCTATCATTTAATTTCCTTTTTATTACATCTGATTCTCCTACATTCACACTTTGTACATTTCATATTCTATTACTATGGGATATTTTATAGATGTTTCTTTTCCATTATGACACACCAGCAAGTGAAGGTTCTGACAGCTTTTCTCCATCCATCTTATTAAACTTGAGTCTACTATAGCAAAGGGATTTCTTCTCTTGAATGCATTCTCGCCAAAGGAACATATCCTCTGGCACTAACTAGATCATCCAATGTCTGTTGCTGTTCACGTGGTTTTAACTGACCAGTTTTTAAATAACTAGATCACCAACTATTTCTTCCTGAGTGGTTTTCATGTAGAAACTCCACTGAATATGACCCTGTAGATATTAAAAATTCTGGTATCATAGTTTACAATATCACAGAAAGCACACTATGACAAACTGCAGGCTATGTGTAACAAATTACATGTAAAATAATTTCTCAATACATACACAAATCCCCCCAAACTGGATTTGCTTTCAAAGCAATGTATTTAAACTTTTTCAGAATACAACCTTATCATCGTCAAAGTACTCTCCACTTCACTTAATGCATTCGTCAAACCTGTGATTCCGTTCTTGGAAACATTTTTCTAACTCATTGGTTTGAATGGTTGACAGAACCTCTCTGGGTTTTGTTTGTTTGTTTAACTTCTTCTACATAGTCAAGTAGCTGTCTTTTCATGTCCCTCTGCATTTGCAGGGGGAAAAAAAAGGAGATTCATGGAGGACAGATCAGTAAGGTGTACAGGGCAAGCAAGGCATGCTGTTTTTTGCCCAAACTGGTACACTGAGATGGCTGCATGAGCAGGTATATTGTTGTGTTGGCAGAACCAGCTCCTTGTCTGCCACAAATCAGGCCTTTTTTGTCACATAATGTTACACAATCTATTCAGAACCTCTAAATAAATAGCTTGATTAAGAGTCTCACCTGGTAGAATGAACTCCAAATGCAATATCCCCCTCACATCAAAAATACAAATGAGCATCATCTTTATCTTTGATTTCACTTGACAAGTTTTATAGGGAGAAGGTGACAATGGGGTATTCTACTGGATGATTGATGTTTCCTTTTGGGTTCATAAGAATAGCACCATGTGGTGACACTGGGAGGGTAAAGAGATGGTGGAATAGAAACGGGGAACCAATTTCAGGGATCTACATATAACCTCCTCTTTGGGGTACGGACACCAGGGATGTGAGTGAAGGGACACATTGGACAGTGTACGACATAAAAAGTAATAACAATTTGTAAATTATTAATGGAAAAGGAAATATGGGAAGCTGGTACTGGGGGTCTAAGTAGAGGGAGCATGTTTTGAGAGTGATAATGGCAACAAGTGTGCAAATGTGACCTGCAAACAATTGATGTATTTATGGATCATGGTTGGAGATGTATGAGCCCCCAGTAAAATGATTTACTTTTTACAATAGGAGGGGGAAAGAAGAGCTTATACCAAGAGTTCAAGTGGAAAATATTTGGAATGAATATGGCAACATGTGTACACATATGCTTGATACAAATGATGTATCAAATGTTAGAAGAGCTGTAAGAACCCCTAATAAAATCATTTTTAAAAAAGAATAGCACCATGTCTCATCAATTGTAAGAACTTGGGCGGGGTGTGGTGGGTGAGTCTAGGGCAATTTGTTGCTGTTCTTTGCAAACCTGGAATGTTTCCAATTAAAGCTCTGTTCCTAAGTCAGTCAGAGGCAGAGGCCCAAATTTCCCAGTGACCCTTCCCATACCCAAATCTTCTCTTAAAAGTCACTGAACCAAGCTCTGAGCTAGTCTACATAACCTCCCCCATCTCTTCAATGGTCTGTTCTTGGTCTTCAAGCACAAGTACATGAATTTTGTCAAAATGTTTGCCCATTTGGGAAGTGGATGGATGTCCAGAACGAGGTTGTCCTTAGTCTCAAGCACTGTCCTTGTACATGTTGTTCAACATCACAGCCATTTCTGTGGCATTTTTTCCAGGCAGGAAACATAATTTCACAGCCACATGTTTTCTCTTAAATCAGCCCTAACAAAAAAAATAATAAAGAGCTTTGGATAGACTGCTTTTATCAAAAAATTTACTCTGACCAAAAAGAACCTTCTCAGTTGATGCCACTGGGCACACTAACTCAGAGCAAATTACTCAATGTTCACTTAGCAAGACAAATCTGTACCGAGAAAGCTTTGCCTGTTTTTTTTAACAGTTTTATTTTTTGTATCCCCACATATTACAATTAACAAATATATGATATGGGAAAAATTCTGACAAATAATAAATAGAAGATTTTAAATAATTAGTTTAAATATGCAGAGAATCTGAACATGAAATTCAATGTATTCATTAAAAGTGCCATAATCTCATTGAGAAATCCTGACTCTCATTCACTCGAAACAATAATGTCTTGTGTTGCAAAATATATGAGAATATGGACACAGCTTTTACTCTGGTGTAAGGCAACTTAAGACTGCATTTCTATAGCATCATTGGAAGGATTTATAATTTTTAAGTGCAAACCATTGGTTTTCATTCTATTGAACAGAAAAATAAATAAATCTGTACCAATATTTTACAAGAGGAGGCTGTGTAGTATTATTTGCAATCAATAATAATTTGAATACAAAGTAAAATGCCATTGACAGAAAACTCACAAAATTAATCATGGCATATTCACATAGTGTTATAAGTTTCAGGTAATAAAGAATTATGTAGCTCTCATGTAGTAATTTTAAAATATGATTACAGACTCCAAAGTAAAATATGTAAATCTATTAATATAGAAGCACATATATTTTAAATAATAATTTTTAAAAAACATTTTGGGTACTCAGAGGTGGGTGTTTCTTTGACAAATATGTGTTTCTGTATATAAAGTATCTTCTAGGACTAGATAATGAGGAAATGACACCCGAATACAAAGAAGAGCTGAAAATAAAAGAGCTTGTTGTGGAGAAATTTAAAACAGAATCAAGAGATATGCTATGTTTTTTTAATAATGAGTGGATGTCAATCGCATGAAAAAGAAGACATTATCAAAAAAGACTAAATTCCATGTTTGGACTTTTATGGAGAAAAGAATCACTGAGTTTGAAAAGAAAAGCTATTGAGTTTCTTGAAAAGATCAATATGCTTATACTAGTGTATACGTGGATCTAGAAAAATTATTTAATAGAGTTTTGGCTTGACAATTTTCTGCAAAGAAATTAGTCACAGAAATTGATGACTGGCAACTGAGGGGAAAAGAAGGTTAAGAACAAAATATCAGAAACTTACAGGATCATGGGTTCAAGACAGTCAAAAGCTGAAGGCACCAATTCAATTTACTATTCTTCACAGATTATGTCTCTCTGGACATTTTATTCCTCTTGTCAAGAATTCAGAACCAGTAAGAAGCTTAACTATATATGGATTCGACCATACTAAAGGTTGCCAACCAGCCATGATTGTTGAGGAAACTTTGAAATTCACTAAGTTTGATATAGGTTACTGTTGGTATTGTTTCAATTGTTATATTCTTTCATGGTTTATATGTGTATATATATGTATGTGTGTGTGTGTGTAATGACTAGCTACTAATAATTCGTTGAGTGAAAATGTATTTTATGAATCATGATTTACTTATATAGCTTAATCAAAATTTGACTAAAATGCCTATAAATATTAAACTAAAATGCAGAAAACACCATCTTGTGGTAACTTCTTCAAATTACCATCAGATTTTAAAAGCACCCTCCAACCACTTAACATGGTACAGCTAAACAAATAGGTTCTCCAACATATTTCGGTATTGTGCATTATACTAAACCACACAAGTATGTTTATTTCACTGAAGAATTGACATCGATATTTTTAAAATGCATGTATTTAACAATAGTTACTGAGCATATAGGAGAACTCCCATTTGAATTCTTAGTTTCCATCTTGAATGACTGATATAGTCACTCATTTAAATGCACAATGTAAAAGCAATATAATAAAAGGTAGTTTTCTGGAACTTAGTTGTAAGGACCTTGAACAATACAAGATTGTTCCTTTACACAAGAATTCTGGGAGAATTCAAGAATACTTTACTTAAAAATGTCCTGAGACAGGGAAAAGTACACCAAACACATGACTTCAGGGTAAAAGTAATTAGGATGAAATTGCAAATGGTCCAAAATTACTCCTCCCACCATAGATGGGACATGGTTTTGCCTGACTTCCTTGCACGTATCCCTACGCATATACAGTAAGTGCATCACTTCTCACTGTCGTGAATGGATTTCAAGAAACATGGAAGGCAATGGACACCCAGTGCCAGGAGATTCTCAGCCATAGCATCTGAATAGCCGTCTCCTGAAAAAGCTTGTCTAAGCACAGGGACTTGTATTGCTTCCTTTTGGAAATCTGCTCTGTGTCTCTTGGAACCACCCCTGCCACTGATATGATGTGAATCACTAACAGTTTGAGGAGGTCTTTTAAAAAAACCAAAGAGAGTCATCCAGCAAACTCTTAAATCCTGAACCAAAAAAGCTAGGTGCGTAAGGCATTTGGAATCAGAATAAGCCTTTCAGAGCAACCAGTTTCTGCTATAAAGAGAATCAGTTGAATCAGAGTTAGTGTATGTGAGATGAGGACAGAACAAAACTTCATATACAAGGAGTTCATATAGAAGTCACAGACAAATCGGCTTAATTAACACAGATATTTTATGCAATGTTGGCAATAATTTATTTTATATTTGACCTCTTTGAGATGAATAGTATTCATCTTTGATTTCGCTCTCCCCTAAGCAGTAGTGTTCTGAGTCTAACTCTGTCTGTGGCAGTCATGTGCTTGTGTTAATTTTATGATTGAAATGTAGGGGTGGAGTCTAGCCTGTTAACCTGGAGAAAGCCATTGAGTAGCCAATGAGGCCTCTATGTGGGCATGGCTTTCTCCTGAGACTTCTGGGAAATCTCGCAATATTTCCCTCATGAAGATGATAAGCTATCTTCCCCAGTTGTTGGGAGTTAGTCTCAGAGACGATAGATCATGGAAAAAACAAGATGGCAGCATCTAAAAGCTGGAGGAGGCGGTGGAGAAACCACACAGCTTTGCCCTGGTAGAGCCACACCTCTGAAGCTGGAGCGGCATGCTGTTGATGGACCCTGAGCCCTGGAAGCGAGGAGCCATGGGGAGACCCCTGCCAGCACCAGGATTCTGCACCCACTGACCTGTAACTTTGTGAGTCGGAAGGAGACTTTATAGACTGATTTCGGGCATATGGGTTAATATAGGACTTATGACTTTGTACTGGACTGGATGTGGATGCTTTCTTAATGTACTATTTCTCTTATATATAAACCTTTTCCTTATATCCATGTGCATGTCTATGAAATTTGTTTCTCTAGTCTACCCAGAATAACACACTGTCTGTACCTCAATGAGCTACTTAACAATTGTCTTTTATTGGCAGTGATTTGCTATGACTTCCAAAATATTAGTTGATATATATGTGCACTATATTTCTTGTTTTAGAAGGAAAAACTAGCAGTGAACTTTTGCAATGTAGATGCTTCTTATTGTATAGACATTAAAAATAAAGATCAAAGTTTAGAATTTTGTATTTTAGCATAAAAGATATCTGCTTGCTGTATCTTACTTTTATGATAATAACAAATACACACAGCAAGTAAGCTGCTCTCCCATGCTGACTCAAAAAGCCAAGCTGTTCCCCAAAGATATTATCTATTGAAACAGCTCTTTTTGTAAACAAAAGATCAACACAGATAACGGGGTAGGCATGCCTCTCATATTACTTCTGAATCCAGGGGATTAATTTATATCTACATCTGCTGTATTATTCTAATTTCACAAGATTCTAAGTCCTCATGATTTATAAATAGCATCATAAAAATCACTTTTTCTCCCATGCTTCTATTCCAGGAATGATAACTGGTCTCAGGAGTTTTCTGTTACTATTTTATGTCATTTAAATAGAAGTTTATTCACGAACATCAGTTTTATGATTATTTACTGTCATGGATTCAATTAGATTCCAACTCAAAGTGGTCCTGTAGGACAGAGCAGAATTTTTGTGTGGTGTTTTAAAAACGTTTAAGTCTTTGAGGGAGTCTACATCTTCAGTTCTCTCCCACAGAGCACCTGGTGGGTTCGAACGACCCGTCTGTGATTACCAATGCTTTAAACCACTCTGGATCCTTGGCCATATGACTATAAAAGGCATGCACTCTCCACGATGTAGCACTTTTCACTTTCACCTGGACAGCTGAAGTTCAATCAGCAAGTAGGTAAAATATTCATATTTATTAGCATTATTTTGAAGATAGTCAGAATTGCTTAGTCAATGTCTATGCTGAAAATATAACCCAAGATGCTGAACAAAATGGTGAAGAACATCATTTTGAGAAATTTTCTTCATGAAAGATATTTATAGTTTTCCTTTCGGAAACTGTCTTTGTCTGGTTTTAGTTATTAGGGTCGTGTTTGTATCAGAAAATTAATTTGGGAGTATTTAGTCTTCTATTATTTGAAATAATATAAATAAGATTGATATCAGTTCTTCACTAAATATTTCATAAAATTTTCCACTAAGGCCATCTAAGATTTGTTAGAAATTTGTGAATGATCTCTTCAATTTCTTCTTTTCTATGAATCTATTCACATGCCTGTGTAAGTTCATATAGTCGGTCTGTTTTAAAAGTGTATCCATATCATGTAGGGTTTCAAATTGTTTTGGTTTACAAACTGGCTGGAATCAGGACAGCTGGGCCTGGTAGGAATTGCTGTTGTCTAAAAGGGTGCCTATTACCAGAAAGAATTCCTGCCAAAACAGGGGGTGAGTAGGGAAAGGGTGCTAGTCTGCCATGGTGTATTTTTCTGGCCCAAGGAGGCAGAGACCAAGAACCTCCCAATGTGAGGGCTGGTGTGCATCTTACACTGGATCTTAAGGACATGCCTCCAACTGAGGCATACCAGGGTCTCCACAGCCAATGGGAGGTAGAGGTCTACAGATGCCAGAGGGGTGAAGAAGGGGAATAGCCCCACTTGCGGTCATTGTGATTAATGACAAGAAGATCACCGGTATTCTGATCTACAGCCACTGGTGTGGGCACTTGTGAGGTACCAGTTGTGTTCATTATCAGTCATGCTTACTTTTTTGCATTCACCTGTAGTGCAGCTTGCAAAGCTCAAAAAGGCTGTGCTGTTTCAGGTCAGCTGAAAATTTACTGTTCTGTATAGCCTTGCCAACCCCCACCCATTTGTTCAGCTTCTTACAATAGCTGGTTTTAGATCTACTGCTGTATCATTTCCTCTGAAGATCACAGTTTCAGGATTTTCATCTGTATTTACTTCTTTTGATCTCTCAAGGATTGGAGGAGCTGTGCCTACCATGTTGTCAGAAGTGAGAAAACTGACTTTCATTATAAAAAAATAGTCGAATTTAAATATAGTACTTCCTCAATTATGAAGTTCTGACCAAAGCTACCAAATGTGAACCAATATTTGATTAGAAAGATCTAGTAAATTGTCTAAATTATACAAGTTTTTTTAATCAACTAAATATAAAGAAGGCCTCATGGATGAATTGTTCATTTATCAAATGAATAAAAATTACCCACCTTATTGTATACATGAGAAGCATTGATACTGGACTTTGTCCAGCTAAGTTTGGGTCTTGTATATCCCAAAAGAAATTGATGCACAAGAAACTCTATACAAATCTTGCTTTTGCAGATAAGGGTTATTTAAAGTTTGGACCTATTACCAACTCCTATATTTGTATAAATAGTGTCCAGTCACTTAAATGTTTCATCTATACAAATCAAGAATTCATGTATGACAGCCTGAAGCTGGTCTATGTTTATATAATTCCCTTGTGTCACAGTATTTTAAATTCTATAGAATAAGCTAAATCCATGACACTATCAATAAAATTGTTTTCTTCCTCACAGTGATAATTTACATTGTTCTCTATCATAAAATGTTAATGATGTCTCTAAAGTGAACCAGAGACATGTATAAACCATGGATATATGTATGAAATTTGGTCTGCCATTTAATTCTAGCCCCAATATAAGAACAGTTCATTTTTTATCACATGGGCTGCTTGATGCTGCCCTTGTGGAGTGATCCCCAGATATATACACCCTATAGAAGAGTGCAGTGAAGAAATCCGATGGTGTGTGGCTATCAGAAAGAATAGCCATCTGGGGACCAGCAGCCCTCTATCGGAGGCACCAGCTACGTCCACATGAAATAGGCACACTAGCCTGTGTAAATAATAAACTCCAAATCCAAAAGAGAGAAAAGCATCAGAGTTTACATTGTGAACACTTAGTTTGCAGAAGACTTTGGATGACAGTGGAAGCCCAAAATCCATTTGCTGGGTCTCTACATGGATTAAGCCTATGGTGAATCTCATCTGACCATAATCAAGGGATGTGAATAGTCATGATGTCAGTCAGAGAACATTGTGAAGTTGATTAGAGTAGATCTACTTAGATGGAAATGTAGTACCTTATCAATTGATCTCTCTTTTTACCCATTCTAAAGTTATTTTGGATTTTAATATCTTCTCCTTTCTTTTTGATTGAGACTTTCTGTTTTGTCTAGTCATTCTTGTATGGGTTCTTTTGTTCGTTTGCTTCCTCTTTGTGTTTTGTATGACTTTCTGTATATGAAATTTAGGATAGGTAGATATAGAGAGTAACTGGATAGATAATTGCCCTGGGGTATGACAGGGGAAGATGAGGGGATATGCAGAACTAACAATGAAAGACAGAAAAAAATCTTCAGAAATGGATTGAGTTAATCATAATATGATTAAATTGCATTATATGTGAAGTATATACCAATAAAACTGTGTATATATAGATGATAGATAGATAGATGATAGATAGATAGATAGATGATCGATAGATAAATATGACAAGCCATTCACCTATGGAATGATAATGACAGCCAAAGATTTTAAGATTTGCAGCACATATTTAAGCCATAACAAGCACACATTAATAGTTTTCATTGGTTTTCTTCGTATTTTTCTGATTAGATATGTTAATTATATCAGTGATTCAAGTGAAAAATTTTGCCAGAAATTTGTTCAGAAGCATTTGAAAATTCTACATATTGTCTGAATGAGATTGTCATTGATGACAAAATATTGGTTTACAAGTCTGTCTTTAAGAAAAATCTGTAATAATCTAGATTATTGTATATTCTAAATTCTAGAATCTGAGCAGTTCAAAAATACCAGCTACTTCATGGGACAAAGATATGGCTATCTACTCTTGTGAAGATTCACAATATCAAAAACTTGAAGGGGTCTGTTCTACCCTCAGAGGGTGGAATATGAGCTCAATTTACTTAGTGGCCTTGAGTGTGGGAGGTTCAGACCCAAACATTTAGACTTTCTTGAGAACTGCCTGTATTATGCTAACATTCCTATTAGCATGACTGCCACTATGCTTTGAATAAATTCAAGTAAAAGAGGGGAAACTCAAAGAAGACAGAATGATTTTTTTTAACCAGCTGCTTGTGGCAAACCAGGAAGATTACAATTAAGAAGTATTACACTCTGGTTGGCCCCACAAGAATACAAGATGATAAAGAAAATCAAGGATTACAATGCCTCAAACATCTGCATAATGTGAGCTACTGTACAACAATAGAAGTGTAGTGTTTTTGTGTGTGAATGCAGAAAAGACATAAGATCTTGCCTAAAAAGGGATGAGATGGTGGGTTTATCTCAAGTGGAGCCCTGCTTCAGGGATTTGTCACATTGTGCTCATGTATTAGAACTGAAGAAAGTTTAACATCTATTTCAACTGAGTTTGCCTTTACCTTTTAATAAAACATGAATGCTATATGCCCTTTTCATTAATTTTTCCAAAAATGTGAGATAATACAAGAGGATAAAGTGAAGTATAAAACTACCCAAAGGTTTAATTAAAATGCTTCAAAAGGAGAACTTGATTAATATTTTACATCCCTCTTCTAGTAAAGATTCCCAGTACACTGAAATAATTTCATCCAAGAATTAAGAAGCTCACCATTCCAAAATCCATGATTATTACACATCTCAAAATAAAGTGGTTTTACACACTGGTAGATGATAGTTTGGATAACATAATTTAGACTCAAATGAAATGAATAAGCACATTTGTAAAATAATTAGCTGGTTTTCCTCCAAGAACTGCAAATAAAATAAGCCATTGCAAAGCTGAAAAGAAATGCAAGAGTAAGCTTAAGAAAGAACATATATTAACTATGATACACAATGGTAGGAATGGTATCAGCTCTCTGCCCCTCAATATATTAATGTTCCTTCCCATAGGACTTAAGGGAACTGAACTCTCACAGCCAGCTCTCATACCCTTATACCACTGCCACCCTCACCACCACCCCAAAAAGCAGCATTAGAATAATGACTTCTGTGAGTATCTGTGACATTAGCAGACATGAGGCAAGAAGGGGGTTGATGAATAATCATTTCCAGCTGCCCTTTACTCTTCTATCATTGCCTAGAAAGCACACCAGGCTTACCTACTGGGCGATGGAAGAGTCAAACTGGCCATTTGTTCAGCTAAGGATATGTCCTAGTTATTTACGTGAGACCAGTCAACGTCAACAGAGATGTCTACATGGCCTCCCATTGAGGATAAAAGCTAAGACTAGCCAAGCTTAGTCAAAATCATCTGAATTTGATAAGATCATGAGCCAAATAAATGTTATTGTTTGATACGACTGACTTATTCGGGTTCCTTGTTTCTGAACACTTATGTAACCCACCAGAACACAGCCCTACAGGGGCACACAGGCTTGTGTGCTTCTTTCATGTGGACTTGGTTGTTTCTCTGCAGTTACCTTCAAATGCAAGGGAGTTTGAAAAAGTTCAAGGTAAAATAAAAATTTTAAGTAATTAAATTTTTTCACAAAAGTTCCATACTCATTCTGTATGTCCCATTTTAAACAGCAAGGGCATGAGTACAGCACTTTCCCTAGAAAAGACCAGAATGAATTAGCAGCAACTGCTGCTGTTAGCTGTGACCAACTAGATGATGTTTCCTGGTGACCCATGTATGGAGAATAGACTTTTTTTTTAGCATGCTTTAAAAATTTTTAAGACTCATCATCATTTGATCCAACCTCATTTTTCTTTTTTTAATTTTAATAGCTTATTTACTTATCTCACACAATCCAATAAACCTATTCACATACAATTCTCAGTCCTGTTGTTCATTCCTCTCAAGAGGAGTTAAACAACCATGAATGCTATCAACTTCCCTTAAAGTCCTCGTTCCCCCCTCACTAGAGGATATTTATGTGGTTATTCAGTGCCATACCTCCCCCTGGATTCATTGACTGCTCAATGTGGCCCTTCTGGGAGGGATTACCCAATTTGCACAGGAGCTTTGGGTTTCTATTGCATCCATTCACCTTCGCATCAAGTTGGTTGTTTGTTTTTGAACATCTGATACTTCTTCCCTTCTATGCTTCTTGAGCACACAGATATGTGTGCTTATTTCATGTGGACTTGGTTGTTTCCCTGTTTAATGGGAGATTGTTTATTTACAAGTGTTTAAGACCTTAGATACTACACCTTCTGATAGCTGGGCACCATTAGCTTTCTTCACCACATTTGCTTATGCACACACTTTGTCTTCAGCAATTGTGTCAGGAAGGTAAGTATCATACAATGCTGCATTGTTAGAACAAATAGTTCCTATACTGAGACAAAGTTTAGGTAGAAACCCAAAGTCCATCTGTTTCTTTATTACATATAAATGTTTTTTTCCTCCTACCCCAAAATTGCATTTACCCATTCCCATTTTAATAATTCCTCTCAATTACAATACAATTTTTCAAAGATGTCAAGAGAAACTAGACCGTCTTCATCAAGTTTAGAGCACTTGCTAATCTCTTGTGCCCCTCATTATTGGCTCCCCAGTTCCCGATCCCCCTCGACTCCCATGGCCCCAGGAAAGTTTGGCCCAGTTGCTGTCTCCATACGTATGCCTAGCCTGAATTTCATGCATAGAGAAACACCAAAAAAACATGCAAATAGCCCCAAGAGTTACAAGAATGATGACATAAAGCAGATAAATGCCTCTATGTAAAAGAAAGAAAAGGACCTGTTAAAAAGCATCAGCCAAGTCCCCATTTATTTCAGGGTTACCAATCCTGAGTCCTAACAACCTGTAAGAGAGAGATGGGGCGGGGGGCTAAAACTAGGGTGAGTTCGCTTGGTTCTTGAGTACAAACTACACACCATATTTGTCTCCATTCAAGGCGGTCCCTTTCTAAAATAATCATTAATCCACCCCACAAATGGGGCCTCTCCCTACACTTTCACTTACAGACATTTCCATATTTTCAGACATCTTGTTGTCTCCTTCTGTGTAATCTATGAGATCACACAAGCTGGTGCTCTTCCGTGTGTGCCCAGCTGATTCCTTACTAGATGGCTGCTTATTTGAACTCTAGGTCCTGAGGCCCCACACACGACGCTGCTCAATAGCCGGGCACCTCAGCCTTCCTCATCACACTTGCTCATATACCCATTTACCCTTCAGAAATCATATCTAAAAGGCAAGGGTCCTATGCCTGTACCATTTTGGAAATAGATAGTTTAACCTTATGTTCAAGGTGCCTGTGGGTGTACTTAATTTACCAGCCTGTCACTAATAGTTCAGCATTTAGCACTACCCAAGGACTTCTTAATAGCAGCTAGTTTTATGTAATGAATTATTTTCTGTTTCTTCCTATTAGGTCAAAAATATTTTGAAACCTAAGATTTGTTTTTGTTTTGAATTGTGGGGAAAAGAAACAAAAAAAGTGTTTCATCATCACCTCTACCCCTTTGCTAGAATGATTGATTACTGTCATTTCTTCCTCTAGTGTATGAATGTGTGTGTTTGTGTGAGTATTCTCTAACACCCAAAAAACTTGTTATCTGCAAGCAGAATGGCAAAATGGATGTTGGAAACTCACCCGGGCATTATATTGGAAGGGACCAGCAGTATTATATCCAACATTTTTCTTTCTTTTAATTTTTTTAATTTAAGAAGTCAAATCTCTTCCTACTTTTCTGCTCTACTTTCCACTGACCAGTGTTCTCTGGTCATTCAGCTTCCACAACCTAGAATAACATCAGCTCCCACCTGATTTTTGCATACTAAAGAATTCATCCTGACCCTTACTCTATAAATACATTCAAATCCAACACTTTTACTGAAATACACTACCTCTTTATTTCAGATTCTTAAGGGAGATACTGTTTTGAATACAGACTGATACATTCCCAGTGGTTAAGTCCCTAACATTGGTCTAATTAGGATGGCCCAATTGCTGCAGGACTGGGTGTATCTGCTGTCAGCCACACTAACTTTGATAACATTGAATCCTGGTGATGTAGTGGTTACACATTCAGTGGTGTGTTAGTTTGGGTTGAATCAAGAAACAAACTGAGAGATACTCATAGAGGTATAAGAGAGAACTTAATACCAAAGGGCAATTATGTATTGAGAAAACATCCTAGTCCAGTCTGGATCAAGTTCATAAGTCTGGTATAAACCCAAAAAGTCCAATATTAGTCCATGAACCCCTCTTCAGATTCATGGAGTCACATGTAATTATGCAAAATGCAGGAAGATCACATGCTGGTGTTTTCAAAGTCTTATGGATCCAATAGCAATGGAAGCATCTCAATGCTGACATGGGTCTCTGCATTTCTCTCCAAATGTGACTCTTCAACAGAATGGTGAAGCAGAGAGAGGGATTCTGACCAGTCTCAACAAGTCTCTGTGTGGCTTGTCAACAGGAAGACAAAGACAGAGAGAGAGAAAGTTGCAGAATTCACAGGAGAAGGCCATGCTCACAAGGAGGCATCTGCAGGCTGTGACTTGATTGGCAGGCTAGAGTACACCCCTTCACTGTTCGTACTCTCAAGTTGACAGGAGAGTATGGAAGTAAGGAAGTATCACAGTGTTAGCAGTTCCAAATCATCTTCACTCTGTGGGAGAAAAATAAGGGTTTCTACCCTCACAGCGTTACAATATCTGAAACCAACCGGGGCAGTTCTACCTTACTTAATTGGGTCACTGAGAATCAGAATTAACTTGAGAGCCATGAATTAAATTCCCACTTAATTGTTCCAGAACTGTTCTAGGCATCTTTTCTGGGCTGTTATGTTGCAGCAAATAATATATCTTACAAAACACAAAGAAAGAAAAGAGAATTCTGATACAATCTGAAATAAAACAAGGTATTACTGAAAGTATTATTGAGCAGCCTAGAAATATAGTTAGCAGGCAGTCATACTTCAGATTAAATTATATAATACAAGAATACTTATATTTTTCCTAAAATACTAAATCCTATATTTTTCAGAATTGAAAGTCCATTAGCTGTGAATTTCAATGTGTACTTGACTCTGAGACAGGTAGGTTCATTGTGCCAACCTGGTTAATAGGAACATATGGGATTAATAAGGTTGCAGTTTGATTGGAGGGCAAAGACATAGATGGCTCAGTAAGCCCCATCTCTCTCTCTCTCTCTCTCTCTCTCTCTCTCTCTCTCTCTCTCTCTCGCTCTCTCTCTCTCTCTCTCTCTCTCGCTCTCTCTCTCTCGCTCTCTCTCTCTCTCTCGCTCTCTGGTGATCAAAACAGCTTGTGGCTGCTATTTCTCTGTCACAACTCATGAGTTACATTACTTGTGGGACTGGCAACCCATGGATCATGTTGCTAGGGTTTGAGGTTCCTTTGGCACCTGCTTCACCAGGCTGCTGGTGTGCACATTGCTTGAACTTGGGACTGTCAGAACTTGTCCTCTTGATGAATATTGGTGACCGACCCTTCTCTTTGCTGCCTGTGACTGGACTAACTTCACTGCCATACAGAAGACATAGCTATCTGCTTTCTTGACCTTGGACTCAGGGGCCCTCATGAGTTGAAGGACTTCCAGTATATTTTCTTTTCTATGGAAGTGAGTTGAACTGAGCCCTCTGTACTGCTGTGTGGACTAATTAGCTTTTATATTCCTTCTTGGTTTCATTTCTCTAGAGCCGCAGGTCTCAATCATCTGTGGATTATGATCCCTTTGGGAGATCAAATGACCCTTTCATAGGGGTTACCTAAGACCATCAGAAAACACATATTTCTGTAAGTCTTAGAAAATAAGACATCACATCTGCCCACATGCAAATTTGCCCACAAAAGAGTATCTGGTATGAAGACTGTTACCCATGCTACATCATGCATCAAGATCAAATTTATTTATAATTAGAAATAAATATTTCACAAGATATGATTATATATTATTTTGTGGTTAATCACTAATCTTTAATTTTGTTCAATTTGTAACAATGAAAATACATCATACATGTCAGATATTTACATTAAGATTCATATCAGTAACAAAATTACAGTTTTGAAATAACAGCAAAAATAATGTTATGGTCAAGGATTACCACAACACAAGGAACTGTATTAAAGGATCATGACATTAGGAAGGGTGAAAAACACTGCTCTAGTGAAACCTGGCTAACACAATTGGTGCTAGGAGTGGTTCTAGAGAAACAAGATAATAAATATGGGCTTCTCAAATTCACTCTCCACCCAGATTAGGCTTAAAAGCACTGATAATGCTATCTCTACCCCTAAAGGCATGGGTAAGTCTGCCACTCTTATGAGAGTGGGTTGTGTTAATTCATGGTGTTGAGTCACAAAGCTAATATCCACAGTATCACCACCAATAGATGAAATGCTGGTGAGAAGAGAGTTTCTGGACGATCTGTGTTTGGTACTTTTCAGCAGTTTTGTGAGTGATGACAAATATAAGGAAGCTAGTTGACGAGTTCTCCTTACAATAGAAAAGATGATCAAGGAAAGTGATCATCCCCAAAACTCAGAAGCACATCTCATGTGCTGAATAACAGACCTAAACATTGCGTGTGCTAGGAGGGTCTGCTCTCCTTTAGTAATAGAGCAGACATTGCCACAAACCAAATCCAGAGTCTCATCATACAAGTAGATGAATGACAGCATCTGCTCAATTACAGGTCTAGAACAGTATATGATATTAAAGTAAGGACATTAATTGCAAAGAATTAGGACCCAGAAACATGGAATGGAAACATAAGAACAGGAGGATATTAAGTCCCTAAAGTCAATTGCCACCCCAGTTAATACAGTCACCCCTCCCACATGAGGGGATTAATCCACTATCAGTGAAACAACCCACACCTCAGAAGATTAACCAAACTGTTCAAGCTGAAATACCAGGTGGAGCAGCATCTATAACAGGTATGCTCACACTTTTTCAACATGTGATCTACTTATAAAATGATCAAGTAAAAATGATCTACCAACTACAAAAATGCAAAACATATATTTTATTTTGCTTATTTATTACATTTGTTCATAAATGCATTGAGAATACTGTATATGTACAGTGTATGTTTATGGCCCTTGCATGACCACATGAGTTCATATTGCACAACACAACACAATTAACTATGTATATTTTTGGTCATGACCTGAGTTTACACTGATGACTCACACTAAATGGAATAAGCCAGGGATGCATGATCTGGACATAGCTGCTGACAGCCAGTCTCAAGCACACTTGCAAATGATCATCAGTCATGGTGGAACAATAGTTGGACTTAATTATCTTTATGTGGGAGAAGGTTGGCTCCCATAAATAAGTAGAGCCAAATAATGCAGTCAAAGAGGTAGCACATTGTCTCATGTTTGGGTCCTTTCCCTCAGCGAGTAAGTTCTAGAACTGCTCATGCATTCTGGACTGCAGCTAAATGTCAGATTGTAGTGTCAAAATCTCCCATTCCATTTGAAAGTGATACTTTTTTGTCTTCTTACTTTGATCCAGTTCCCCTATTCATTTTAATACCCGTTCTTATGTTTAAGAGGGAAAAAAGCAAGGTCTAAATATTGGTGATAACTGCTTATTGATTTTGCTGCACTTAGTGCAGTTGTTTGCGCATGCTTTTGGCACTTAAGATTGCATCTGATTGACTGTGCTGTATATCAATAATTGACAGGACTGATGAAACAGCATCTATTGTTTTAATGCCAGGCAATCTACCCACACTACATTTGCGATCAACTACTAGATTGCAATCAACTTATTGAGCACCTCTGAGCATTGTCTGGGGAAGATGCCTTACAAGATGTTGCTGACAGCCCCCTGGAAACACCCTCACCACACATTATTTCCTCTAGACTGTAACTAAAATTAGATCTCAGAAAGTCCCTAAAGATGAGGTTCAGATGACAACTCAAGAAGAAGTGTGCAATACTTATAAAGATTTGCTTGAGTTTTCTAATACGTACAAGCAGAAGCCTGGGGAATATCCCTGAGCATGGTTACTAAAGGTATGGAATACTGGTGCAAGGAATGTAACATTTCATCAGTCTGAGTTTCTTGATATGGAGCCCCTAAGCACAGATTCTTCCTTTAGTGTCTCAGCAAGAGAGATTAAGCAAGGATCTAATTGCTTCTTTTCTTGGTTCACTGAAGCATGGAATGCCACATGGCTTAGACCAGGGGGCAGCAAACTTTTGAGACCGAAGCACCAATCCTGTCCCTCCTAACAACTTTAATATCATCCAAGAACCTTAAATATGTTTTTTTCTAAACAAATACAATCACCGTGAAATAAAATCACCTTCAAATGTTTTCAATTTTACTTCAGAGCTGCACGTTCACATTGAAAGGGCAACATTTGACTCTCAAGCCACAATTTGCCAACCACTGACCTAGACCAACTTGACGTACCAAACCAACCTTAGAGGGAAGGAAGAAGGAATCCAAAAGCTTTGGGAAAGTGGTATGTTGGAATGGAACTATCAGAATAACCCTATAGTCCCAAAAAGGGAGTGCCCCAAGGACATACCTTTCACTACAACTATAGAAAACAAGTTGGTGAAAGTGGGACCCAATATTTTTAAAAAAACCCCTGTGGCTGCTATTCTATCTATGCTAGGATTAACAGTGGGAGCTGCCTAAGTGAACTCTGCATTTGACTAGAGTGGGGCTGATTGGGCTCCATGGTGGTAGAGGGCAAATGTCAGCACTGCATCAACAGAGACAAGGTAGACATGGTTTCCATAATGAACAGCAAGTTTTCCATAATAATCAAAACAACCTGACTTATGAGGACTTATGGAATTGGCTACTTAGCCACAATGTCCCTAGGAGTGAAATACCTGGGAAACCTACTCAATAATTATGTTATCTATATAGGCAGAAGAATGTAAGGATGTAAGGTAAACAGCAGAATAGAGAGACAAGAGCATTCAATCAATTCCCACACCTGAGCCAATTTACAGATCCAAAACCCCTTGAAGGTGGGGAAAGGCAGGTCTTTTTGAAGAAGAACCTATCTACACCATGAAGTTTTATATTGGTAGTCTTTCTTCTAGCATACTGCAAAAGGATCTACGGCCTTTCACAACAGTGACTGTTTACCAAGAGATAAGAAATAATCAAACTTTTCAGGATTTATTGGACACTGGATCTGAACTGACATTAATTGGAGTGGATTCAAAATGTTTCCAAGACCCTCCAGTCAGAATGGAGGCTTATGGATGTCAAGTTATTGATGAAGTTTTAGCTAAAAGTACACCTCACCATGGGTCCAGTGGGACTCGAAACCTATTCTATTATTATTCCCCCAGTTCCAGATTGCATCATTGGAATAGATATATTTAATAACTGGCAGAACGCCCATATTGGATCCCTGAAATGTAGAATAAGGGTTATTATGACAGGAAAAGGCCAACAGGATGCCATTAGAACTGCTATTGCCCAGGAAAATAATTAACCGAAAGCAATACTGCATTCCTAGAGGGATTGCCGAAATTAATGCCAATGTCAAAAACTTGAAGGATGCCAGGGTGGTGATTCCTACCACAAACCCATTTAATTCACCAATTTTGCCTATTAAAAAAAAACAAACAGATGGATCCTGGAGGATGACAGTGGATTCTAGTAAATTTAACCATGTGGTGACTAATTGCAGCTATAGTTCCAGACGTGATTTCATTGTTTGTATGCAGCTTTGATCTGGCCAATGCCTTCTTCTCAATACCAGTTTCAAAGGGCCACCAAAAACAGTTTGCCTTCAGTTGGCAGGGACAACAATATTCTTTAACAACGCACTCCCAGAGGTACATCAACTCTTACACACTCTGCCATAATTTAGTCCGAAGTGACCTTGATTGCCTGTCTCTTCTGCAAAATGTCACACTAGCACATTGTATTGATGACATTACATTGATTTGTCCCAATAAGAAGCAGGTATTAAGACTCTAGATTCATTGGTACAACATCTGCATCAAGAGATTAGAAAATCAACTCAATGAATATTCAGGCACCCTCCACCTCAGTAAAATTTCTGAGGGTCCAGTGATGTGGGGCATGTCAAGAAAGTCCTATTAAAGTTAAGAAGAAGCTATTGCATCTGCTTCTCCCCCCAAACAACTAAAGAAGCAGAACAACATCTAGTGGGCCTCTTCAGATTTTGGAGACAACATATCCCTCATTTGGGTGTTCTATTTCAATCTACTTATTAAGTGACACAAAAAGGCTCCAATTTTAATGGGGCCCAGAACAAGGCAAGACTCTGCAACCTGTTCAGGCTGCTGTGCAAGCTGCTTTGCCACTGGAACCATATGACCCAGCTGACCCAATGGTGCTAGAGATGTCAATTGTCAATAGAGATGCAGTGTGGCCTTTGGCAGACCCCTATTAGTGAATCATAGCATAGACGATTGGGATTTTGGAGAAAGTCCTATCATCCTCTGCAGACAACTACTCCTCTTTTGAAAAACAGCTGTTGGCCTTTTACTGGGCCTTCGTGGAGACTGAACCCCTCCCCATGGTCCAACAAGTCATGGTGAGGCCTGAGCTACTTACCCATCATGAACTGAGTATTGTCTGACCCACAGAGTCATAAAGTTGGATGTGCACAGCAACACTCTATTGTCAAAGCTGAGAATGGACTAGATCAGAACCCAAAATTACTAGTAAGCTGCATGAAGAAGTGGCCCAAATGCCCACAGTTTCCACTCCTGTCACAGTACCTTCTTCCTCCCAGTCTGCACCAATGACATCCTGCAGAGCTCCTTATGATAATTTAACTGACAAACAGAAAATTCACACATGGTTTATGGATAACTGTTCATGATATTCAGGTGCCACTTGTAAGTGGACAGCAGAAGCAGCACTACAGGCCTCTTTCTGGGATCTCCCTAAAGGGTGGTGGTGAAAGGAAATCTTCCCAAGGGACAAAAATTTGAGCAGTTCACATGGCCATTCAGTTTACCTGGAAGGAGAAATGGCCAAATGTAAGATCACATACTGATTCATAAGCTAAGGCTAATGGCTTGGCTGGCTGGTCAGGGAATTAGAAAGAACATGATTAGAAAATTGGTGACCAGGAGGTGTGGGGAAGAGATATGTGGTGGGACCTCTCTGGGCAAAGAAACTGAAAACTGAATAATATAATTTTATATATCTCCATTGTTCTTTTTGTTAGTCACGCCAAACTAAAATCCATTAGATATGTGACTTTATACCAGAACCTGATCAAATATAGGCCAAGAGTCAAATACAGCCCAGCAATTACTTAATCTAGTGCAGACAGCAAGCTGACAATGGACAAAAAGTATAAAGAATTGTGGGTACCAATTGTGAATATCTAGAAAACTTAAAGTATGTATGTAAAAGCAGTTTTAAAATTAAAATTTCTTTAAAGAAAATTTTATTGTATCAGCCACATTCAATTATCAACATATTGTCTATTATAGTTTTTATGCTAAAATAACAGATGTGTGCTGTGATGAATGCTATATCCCCATGACCTCCAAATTCACAAATATTGATTATCTGGCCTTTTATGCAAACAGTTGCTAAGTTCTTTTATATATGATAATGTACACTGATCCTGTGATAACAAAACTGGGCTTTTATTTCAGTTCCAGTGGGAACATTCATTCCCTCAAATCGTGAGCCTGTTTTCATCGCTAAGATAATGGGAAGTGTGACAGGATAGAAAGTGGGAATTGTCTTTCAGTTAAGTTCTTTTGCCTTTTTCACAGAGTATGATAAGTTTCACCAGACTCCTCCCAATTTTTAATTTACTTCACAAGATGGGTACACGATCTATTAACTTGGTAGTGGATAAAATTTCATGCCACCTTAAAAATGTGAAGGTAGCCACTTCAAAGATAGTAGGAGTCTCTTTTCTGCGAGACTCCTAGTGGCAGCAAACCTATTTAGTAAGGACAATTCATTAGGCTGTGGATAGGATGATTACATGAATAATCCGTTAAGAACGTGTAAATAAATAAAATTGTTATTTTACTTATCTTCTAGACCCAGGGTTCATTTATGTATAAATTCTGAACTAGAGAATTAAAATGTTGAGCTACAGATGAAAGTTTTTCTATCTTCCATGTAAAATTTCAACTTTCTTAGGCGTTAGTGAAAACATATGTAAGTGTATGGAGAAAGAGTCAGCACTGAATCATTTATCAAGGTGAGCAATACAGAAGTGTAAAGAAACCGAATGCTTTGGAGGATGATGATAAAATGGGAATCATTTTCTTAGGATCCCTGATCAGGAGTTTGATTAATGGATTAATTGTCAGACTAAACAAGCTCCATCTCCAGAATGAATATATCAGCAATCCCCCACTTATGAATGTCCAATTTATAGACAATTCATACTTGTCTTTGATGTTATCTACATTCGTTCTCGCTCTGAAATGATTGGAGTGACGCATATAGAAATAAACTCGCCCTCACTCTCACCTACCCTTGGTGCTATTGGGTTGATGCCAACTCGCAGGGACCCTGAAGGATAGGGTGGAACTGTCCCGTGGAGTTTCTGAGACTGCAGCTCCTAATGGGAGTAGAAAGTTCAGTCTGACTCCCTCAGAGCAGCAGGTGGTATCAAATTTCCGACCTTGACAGCCGTGGCCCACTGTATAACCACTATGCAATCCAGAATCATTTTCTTCGCCTAAATTAAGGCTAAATACAAATTGTATACATTTGTCCCAACTTATCTACTCATTAGACTTAAAGACAGAAAGGATCTCATTCATGACCCACGCCTGCCTTTATACTCTGCTAGTCAGGATGAGTAATTTGTCTTTTTCTATATGATTAATTTCTATTAGGTTAGGCCATCTTTAAATCTTACTTTGGAAACCTGCACACATGGCAAACTAAAACAGATATCCTTAAGACAGGAAAGATAATATGTACAGCTAAAATGGCCAGCCTTTATATTATCTACAAGCGTATGAATACTTACGGAAACATTCTCAACTCATCCTGATTAACAAGCTTATGTGACAGGCAAGAAGGAGCCACAGGTTAGGAACCTCCGGCAACTGTCGATTGGCGCATCTGGTACATCATTGCCACGCTGACTTTAATGAGGTCTCCGGGCTTTAAGTTCCACATCACAGTTGGTGCTGATATGCATTTTGCTGTTATTGCCTTCCCTTTACCAAATAAAGATAATTGATGATTTTAGGAGGTTTTGAGATTTTAAAACAATGGCTATATTTAACTTTGATTTCTATTTTTGCATTATCTCCACTTATCCCCAAATCCCATTTGCATAATTGTTAAACATTTAAATTGAACACAAAGAGATTCATTCTTTATATAAATGATGTACCTCAAGTTGGACTTCACTACCCAAATTCTTTTAAAATATCAAGTGTATAAAATATGGTTCTTATTTAAAATTCAATTTTTGTATTATGTCACTTATTTTATGAAAAACGTGTAAAATTGTATTGCAGTCTTTATTTCAGATTTAATTTTAGATAATGCCAAATAATATAAGAAGAATAGATTAAAACTACAAATTATAATCCCCAAGGCCTTAAGTTCTTAACAAACATAATTAAAGCATTTCAAAATTCTTCTTTTATGCATTTAGCATTATTCATTTTAATTCAAGTTTATATACTATTATTCCTGTTTTATAAATTATTTTAATATATTCAAAATACTTCAATAATAACAGAATGTTCTGGGGTATGACTTACGTAAGAAACAAGAATATAGTCGTAATGATACTACCTTAATGCTTCTCATAGCAAATTGCACAATGCCGGGCATACAACATTTTCCCAAGGAATTTCTACTAGAACGACTACCTGACCTCTAAGAATAGCTTCTTACTAAGGGATGGCACAGGGCTTGGCAGTGTCCAGTTCCATTATGCCTAGGGTTCCTATGAACTGGAACTGACTCAATGACACCTCACAAAAAAAATTCCGATGAGAGACAGTTGACCATTCTTTACACATGGGAGAGGGAAAAAAAGGGCCCCTCCCCCGACTTCAGAGGATACCCTCTATTTGAAGTGCATTTGCTAACCTTTGGTTCCCAGGGAGTTCTTCTTTGCTCATGGCAACCCAAATAGAACAGAACAAAAGGTTGCCTCGTCGTTAGCCATCTTCATGATCACAGGTATTTTCAGGTCCATCCTTGCATCCCTGTTTGTGGTGTCCATGTACATGATGTCAATTTCATGATTGGGAGTGTAGGGATGGAGTCTAGGCTGTCACTCTAGAGATAGCCAATGAGGCCTCTGTGTGGGCATGGCTTTCTCCTGAGAATTTGGGAAGTCTCACGGTATTTCCCAATTGGAGGGGAGGGACAAGACTGAGTCTCCAAACCGACACACTACTGACCAGACAAGATGACAACATGCTGATCAATCCTATTTCCTGGAGGCTAGAGGAGTCAGAGGAAAAGCCACATGGGCTTGCCCTGATAGGACCAGACCTCTGGGGCCAGAGAAGCCACAGAGAGATTCCTGCCAGTGCCAAGATGTTTCTACTGGATACACAAGACTCTGCACCCACTGACCTATGATTGTCCTGGTGCCATTGCACTTGCAATGTACTTGCAAGTACATTGCATTGTATTTCATGAGTGGGAAGAAGACTTTATAGACTGGTTTGGAACATATGGGCTAGTATCAGACTTATGACTTTGGACTGGACTGGGTTGGAATGTTTTCTCAATGTTCCATTCCTCTTGTATATATACCTTTCCCTTATATCCATATACATGTCTATGAATTTGTTTCCCTAGTCTACCTGGACTAATACACTGTTTATTTTGCATACCTTCCAATCCAGAGAGTTTTCTTTCATCCTCCATCAGCCAATACTGTGTTAAGATCCACAGGCTTGTCCTTGCCAAACTTTCTGAAGTGAATTGCCAGGTCTTTCTGCCAATTAGGTCGTTCTAAAGTCAGTCGATTTAACATAACGTAGCAATTTTGAGGTTTTGTGCCTGAAGGGAGAAAGTCAAACCAAGCCATTACTATCAAACCAATTCTGATTCATTGTGATCTGGTATCATGTCTCTGTGACTATAAATCTTTGCAGAAATGAACAGCCTCATCTTTATTTCCAGAAGTAGCTGGTGGGTTTGAAGCAAGACCTTGCAGTTAGCCGCCCAATATCTAACTCACAGTCCTATCAGAGTATTTTTAATGAGGGAAAGACAGTGACAAAAATGAGACATAATGCATCTGCTATAAATAACAAGTTCTTGTCTTAGTATTATCTATTCAATGTGACTTCATATTTTACTAAATTTGGCAAAGTATATACATTAAAAATTAAGCAGCAATCTGTAAAAATAATCTCTCTGGGGATGTGCATTTATCTGTAAGGAATTAGACACAAGTAAGTTAGCAATAGGCTCCATGCAAGATCCGCCATTGGAACCGACCAGCTGCTCCTCAGGTGAAGACTGGACCTCCCTGGCTCCTGTGGAAAGGTGCCGTCTCAGAACCTCTAAGGAGCACTTCTACTCTGTCCTGTCAGAGGGGCAGGAATCAGAATTGACTAAAGAGCATCATGTGGGCTAAAGCTATAAAGTCAAGATAACCTTAACCATTCTACAAAACACATCATGGAATCTTGGAAGAATTTAAATGGATATGGTATGTATAGAACATTCAATATCAGCAACATTCACTTGCAAATATTTCATGAACTATTCTCTTATTCAGGACAGACTCGTACTATACCCAAACCAAACCCACTGTCACAGAATCGATTACAACTCAAAGTGAGCCTCTAGGATCGCTGAGGATGTAGAGCTTTGTAGGAGAAGGGAAGCTCACCTTTCTGCCAGAGTGGAGTGGCAGGTGCAATTGAACCATTCCCCTATGCCTAACCCACCATGCCGCTAGTGTTCCTTCAGCTATATTCCTTAGCAGTTGATTTTAAAGTGATATAAGAATGCAATACTTCTCGTAGATGATAGCATATTAGTTACAGACCTGCAGCCATTCCACCCCCTTTGACTCTCATCCCAACTCTCCTTTTCTGCCATCACCCCACTTTTCCAAGCAACCCCACCCAAGACTGAGTCTCACAGGATACCAAAACCTCTCAGAGTTCATGGGTGCAGTAATGGATAAATGGATTAATCAGGCAAATATGATTTGAGAAGTAATCCCCTTTAAAATCAGAAGATTCTTTTTAAAAGGCAAGCTCTTTGTAAAATGCAGTGGTGGTTTTTTTCACCCATTTGAATGATGTGTGGATGTGGCCCCTGCAACTCCAGAGGTCTTTAAGTGCCAATTCCAAGAATGAAACCACAGGACAGAGCAAGGAATGGAAACAAGTCCTATCCTCATTGAGTCACTCCATCCATTGTTCTTTAAAAGACCTCCCATCCATGAATCGCATAGGCCTAGATGTCCTAGTATGTATGAAATGCAATTTACTGTACGCTAAGGTACTCTGGATCAGATTCCCATTTAGTTAACAATCAATGACAATGTAACCCGTGTTCCCAGAAATGTTACTTGTGCTTGAGTATTTGTTAGTGATACATATAAAATAACAAGGCCACTTGAGTTCCAGGCTTAGTTAGAGCAGTTCTCTACATGCCTATGTAAGATAGTCGAGGCCAAAGGTTGGCAAGCTTTTGAGAGAGAAGCACCAATTCTGTCCCTCACAGCAATTTAAAAAATTAATCTAGAGCCAAGTGCAATCATCATTATCTAAGTGTTTTCCTGTAAAGGTTTTCAGTGTCACTTCAGAGCCACGTGTACCTACTGAGAGAGTTGAACATGGCTCCTGAGGTGCTGTTGGGCGACCCCAGTAGGCATAGACTCAAACACTGAGTGAGTTCTCTGTGTTGCTCCAGATGTGGAAGCAGACTCTGACAGCAGGACTTGATTGAAGAGGGCTATTTGTTTTGGCGTCACAAAGAATAGAGAAGGGGATAACCAAAAAAAAATACACTGGGAAAGATGTTTCAAGCTTAGGAAAATGTGCAAATACAAACATCAGCAAAGTGAGTGTCGTTTTTATTTTGTTTATGAGTGGAGAACAGAGGGTTCTGGATTCGAAATCAAGAAAGTCTGGGAGAACAGGTAGATGATGTGGTAAGCAGAATAATGCCACTTCACAAAAATGTCCACACCTTATTGCCCACCAGCTTTGACTCCATTATATAACATGCAAGGAGGATGGTGCAGGTGTGGTAAGGTTACAGACCAGGAGAGAAAGAAATTATCATGGTTTATTCTTGGGGGCCAATCTATTTGCACCCTTAAAACAGCTGGGGAAAAAAGGAGAGACAAGGTAAATGGAAGGAATTTGTAGTGTGAGAAAGATTCCCCCTGCTACAACTGGCTTTGAGGAAGAAGGAAGACAGGAAATATGGCAAGTCTCAAAAAAAAAAAAAGAAAATAACATGATGGAAATGAATTCTGTGAACAACCTGAATGAGGTTGGATTCATTTCATCCCTAGACACAGCAGAAACATAGCCTTGCGGACAACTTGTACTTGACCTTGTGAAACCCTGAGGAGATAGCAGATTTTTCCAAGCTCTACTTGTGTCCCCAACTGAAAACTAAACTCAGTGCCATGGAATCATGCAGGCTTCTAGCAATCCTGTACGACAGGTAGAACTGTTCCTATGAATCTGAACTGCAACTGGTCACAGGAGGGAAGAACCCCACCTTGCTCCCTCAGAGCGGCGGGTGCTTTCAAACTGCTGACCTTGCAGTTTGCCGCCCAGTGTGGAACCTGACCACAGCACAGTATCAGGTATTTTCTTGTGAAGCTGCTACAGATTCAGTCAAATGACCTTCCCTGAAAGCTTCGTGGTTCATGGACAAGGTTCCTTAGAACAGTAGAGAGGGACCAAGCAGGTAAAGGTGATTAAAAGCAAAGCCTATATAGTAAGAAATACAAAATCCCACATCTTTGATATGTGCTTCTTTAAAAATATCTATTTTTGGTTTCATGAAAATATGTAAAAGTTAAAATACTGCATAAAATAATTTTCAATTCCTATGTAAAAGATTAAAATGCTGAATAAAAATAATTTTCAATTCCCTAACTTCTCTGCATTTAACAAGGCAGTGAAATACTAATGCTAACATGTCAGAGAAGAATACATGTGGTATTTCAAATGTATTTAGATAATATAGGATGTATTGTAAGTGATTGATGTCATCAAGCCCATTTACAAATATTTTGAATTCAATATTCATTTCAAAATAATCTCAAGCAATATTTTATCTATTATTTTATTTAGGACTCTTAGCTTATTTTTCCAGGTGATTTGTTTTCCCAGATCTGAGATTTTTAAGTGTATTTTTTTTCCTTTTTCACATTTCTACTTTATATTATGAATTAGCTATTGTTGTTTTTAAATGTTTTTAAAAGAATATTTCAAAAAAAGAACTTTTGCTGTTACCAACCTGTAAAATGCGACCATTATCATTGGGCAATATTCTATTATATTTGGCAGCTGTGTATTAAATATTTCACTCTTACCAAGTTGCATGACAATAACATCACAGTAGGATGCAAGATTTCATTATTGCTTGGCCGTGGTTAAGGCAGGCAATCAGAGTGTCTGGCCTGGGGCTGTACGAGGCCCAAGAAATTTTCAAGACTAGCTAACATCACACACCTCACCCATCACACGGGGGGTTACTTAATTAAATGTTCGATCAAATATAGCAGGTTGAATTTTAAGTTGCAAATTTTATATGGCCTGCGAGTGGTGTTATAAATATTCAAAGGGCCCTAAGCAGATAAGACGCTCCCCACTCGTGGGTTTAACACTCTGCTGTCAAGTGCAACATGGGCAGTTCAAACCCACCAGCCACTCCGCAAAAGAAAGATATGCTTCTGCAAACAGTTAGCGCATTGGGAACCCTAGAAGGCAGCTTTGCTCTAGCTTGCAGGGCCGCTCTTAGCCGTAGCCAATGTCATGGCCGTGAGTGAGGTGCAGGTGTCAATATAGCCTTCCGAGTGAGCTTCAGCATGTCTGTGTATTGCTAAACTGAAGGGTTATTTGAGATGAATTCGTGATGAAAACGAAAGAACTGACTCAAGAGCCAATCCTTCAAGTTGTGAATAAAATGATGTCATGGCATGGGAAGCAACAAAATTTTATTAAGGGTAGCATACTTAAGATCAATGGCAATAAAAATTTTATCTGACAATGTGAAAAATAATATCAAGTATGAAAGGGTTAATATTTCTTGTGACTTTATATGTGTTAAAAATAATTCACTGCTAAAGAGTCGAAGACGGTTCAATGTGACCCGTTAGGGCAGTGTAGACCTGCCCCTGGGGTATCTGAGGCCATAACTATGTCCTCAAGCAGAAAGCTGCATCTTTACCACTAGGAGCGAGCTACTGATTTTGAACTGCTGAACGTGGAGGACCACAACCCCAAATTTGTAACCACCACGCCTCCAGGACTCTGTATTTCTATCCTTACAGGCTTGAAAAGCTTGAATTAAATCTTTGATAAAAATGTTATTTAAAATAATAGAAATAATAGATATACAATTTCTATGAAGAATAAATGATTATATAAATGCAATTTTTGAAAGCATGTGTTTGGTTTAATGTTTGCTATTTGGGCATGGGGGGCATCCCTGCCCTCTGGTGGGAGTGGGAGGCCCTGTCTTGCTCCTGGAGAACTGTTGCTGGATTTGAACTGCCAAGCCAGTGGGCTGCAGTCCCGCACTCAACCACTACGCCACTGGGGCTCAGCCCATTTGCTGTTTTTTTTAAATCAATTTGGTTCCAAGTTGGATAGCAATAACTGTGTCTCTTTGCTCATTTTTCTTTCCTTTATCTTTTAGGATGGTTTAACATTCTAACACTCATAGACAATTCTTAAGAAAAGAAGCATATTTCATTCTACAGCTGAGATACACTAGAAAATTAGGTGATTCACTATTCTATTGCCTAATTCTTCTAACAGATACAAGTTTAGAGTTTTATTTTCTTATCCAATATTCAAATGGATGTTCTGCAAGCCAAGGAATTTTTTGTATCAGTTTTACTTAGTTTCTTAAATCTCTGTTGTCAATGTTTTTTTTACTACTGATTTGCCTAAGGTGTTATATGGATCAGAAGTCTCCCATTATGCTGTCTTAATTAACTCTATGATTTTAAATGAATCAAATCTATATTTACAATAAAATGTTAGCTTTGTGTAGTATTATATAAAATCTGAAGCTTAGAAATGGGGTAAATAATTACAGTTTTAAATATTTTAGTGTACTTCCATCTGTGTAGTGATGTATTCATTAGATATGATAGCATACTTTGTTTTTCTAGTATTTTGTCATTAAATTAGTGTCAACTTCTGTGAATATTAAGGGTTGCTATACAATTTTATTTATATAAAACGTAAATGGATTTTCTGCACATTTCATAATGACAAGTTGAGAATTTTCTACAAAGCAAAGTATTTAGAATCTTCAGTTTATTGTTCATGCAGCACGTTCTCTCGATGCTATTAAGTGGATTTCAGTGCATAGCAACCCGAGAGTCAGAGTCGAACTGCTCCCGTGGGTGCAAAAATTCTTTACAGGAGTCAAAGACCTCATCTCCCTACTTCTCAGTAGGTTTCATCGGTTACCATCGGTTAGCAGTCTGACATGTGAGCACTATGCATCCGGGGATTAGGGGTGTTTGATCACAAAACTGTTTTTAAAGTGACTCAGATCTGCAATGAATTCTAATGTGCTTCTTAACATAGAGTTAAAAATAAAATGCTTTACATCATTTTCCTTTCTACTGAAATATTTTGAGGCAATGATTAAAACCGAACACTATTGTCATTTTACAATTGGGTCTTAATATACAGAAATAAATATTTTAATATTGCTACTCTCAAAACTACTTACAAGATCTTAGGATGAACAAATTTTGAATCAACATTAAAAACGTGATATTATTTGCTATATAAGGAATGAATTTGGTAGCCATATTGCTTCGGAAGAATTTTTCAGGTTACCCATTCGCAAATATAAAGTATGTAACTAGTTGTGTTTTTCATCCTGGCCTTCAATAGTCTTCAATGTGGCCAAAACTTACCAGAAGCACTGTGCAAGAAACTCAGATCATGAGGGATGAGTGGGTTAGCACCCAGGGTGGAGATAGGAGTGGAGAAAAGAAATAAATGGAGAAAAACAGTACACCATCCCATTCCACTCAGGAGTCTGGACATTAGTGCAAATGTGTCCCCAGACTGTATTCACAGATTGTTAGTGCAAAGCTTCCTAAATATAGATTGTTACACAAACTGCAGAGAAAAGCAGTCATCCAATTAAGTAGAGACAGTTTGCTTTTTCTTTTTCTCCTGAGAAGTCCTTTAGCGGTATGGACATTAAAACATGTGCTAGATGAAATTGATTTGAAGGATCCTAATTAAAAAAGTTAACTACACATTTCAAGATGATTTCTCTCTTTAGTCATCAACTTTCAATGGTAAACAACCACCTACTCTTTGCTTTATGTTCAGTTTTCAAGGCTTTTGTTTTTGTTTTCGTTTTTGGTCTCGGTGAATCATCCCGGAGTGGTTCTTTCCCAGTCAGAGGACAACTATTCCCCTCTCTGCTTTCGGAATGGTGATTCTGCACCCCTCAGCCCAGGAGTGTGTCTGCTTTCCATTCTTCAGCCTGCAGAATAACTTGAAAGTGATAGCGGGATCATCTGCTTAGAATCTAGCACATAGATTTTTCTTGTCAAGCCACTAGTCATCCAATATATAAGACCTTGTGAATGTCTAAGGGGAACTAAACAAAAAGACAGACAGACAAGCCAAACCAGTGTGGTTGAGCCAGTGTTAAGTCAAGGAGGCCCGCACATGGCTAAGTAGACCCATGCTTCATAGACCTTTCAGGTTGTGACCTGTTAAAAACAGACCCCCGAACTTTACTTCTGAGGAATCACAGAAAGATTTCAGCTGCCAGTCTTCTGGTAATTAATCAAGCACTAACTATGTTTGCCACCCTGTGCTATTAGTACATAGCAGCTGGCATCCCCTCGTTAGCATGCAACTGCAACATTCCCTCTCTGCATCTCATTTTCCCCACAGCCTACCCCCAAAATGACACACACACATAATGACTGGGATTCTGGAGCCTCAAGAAGGGAGCTGAAGGAAGAAGTGGAGCACAGAGTGGAAGGGAGTCAGGAGTCCAGCAGGGGAAACAGAGGCACATGGACTGACTGTCTCCTACCTGCCAATGAGGAGCAGCAGTCATTTAGGGAGCAGAGGGAGCCAGGAGCCCAGGAAAAGAAGCACTCTCTAAGTGAGCTTAAAGAGTGACAGTGATTTTGCATAAACCAGCCAGGAAAGAAAGAGCAGGCTAGGCAGGACGGGACCAAGGATGGAGCAACCCTGGGACTGGGAGGGGTAGTGGGAAAACAGGGGTAGTGCCAGTTCGACTCCAGGAAAACAGGGGGCATTTCTAGAGAAGATGAAACAGTCAGTCACCTGGTTGGCAGTGAGCTGTAGATCAAAAAGCATAAGCAGGTAAAGGATGACTAAGGTGCAGTAAAAGGGAAGCGTTAAGGCGTGGCTAACAATTCCATCCCTCTGGAGGGTGGAGGAAAGGAGACTGGCACTACTACCGCCAGGACTACATATTAGTGGAGCACCTAGTCAGTCAGTTATGCAGGGTCAGCCCGTGAAAAATCACCCACCTGCTAACAGCTAGGACCTCATCTTCTGCCAGAGACCACCCTGTGCAAGCAGTCAATTGATTACTCTCCCTATTAGCATGGACACCCAGGTAAAGGTGAACAAAGCTAAGACTTGCAAGTCTAACCCTCCATTTAACTCCCTCCTGGAAGCACAGGAGGCCAGTGCTGACCCACAAGCCTTATGGCATCCACAAATGCCCTCTCCGAGGTGCAACTGGCACACACTTATCCAGACATGTCTCACCCTGCCCACTGCTCCCTTCCAGAAACACAGGCTGGTCATACCCCAAATGCTCCCCATTTTCTCCTGTAGACAGAGTCCCTGATTATGCAGCAACTAGAGGTACACATGCATATTACCCAACCAAGTGATGGGTGAGCCTTTACCCTGGTGATGGGACTGGCACATCACCTCGCCAGCAGCATCAGTCCCCTCCTGCCCAGCACCAACTGTTCTGTGGTCAAAGGGTAAGCAAAAGAACCTAATGCTCCCATTGAAGGCCCACCCAACTTCAAGGGTGCCTATCTCCCGCTCAAGAGTTCTTCCAGATCGTATGCACTGGTACTGAAACCCCTGCACATGCCATCAGGTCTCGTGATCTCATTTTGAGCTCACACAGGATGAAGGAGAAACCCTGTTTACCCAACACTCTCCCTCGATACCAGTGGGGCCCCCTGGTCCAACAGGTGACTCACTCTCTTAAGGGAAGATAAACATGCTCAACCACAGAGGTCCACCATCCCCATCCCACACCAAAACTCACTGCCATCGACTTGAGTCGGACTCAGAGTGAGGTCCGGGTCAAACTGCTTCTCTGGGTTTCTGAAAATGTAAATCTCCATGGGGGCTGACAGTCACATCATTTCCACATGATTGAGCAAGTGGGTTTCAAACCACCGATCTTGAGGTTAGCAGCTCAATATAAAGCTCACTACACCACGAGGGCCCCTTTGGGACCCACCAGTCAGAACACCTTATACCTAGTCAATAGAAAACACCAAAGTCACACACCGACCAGACCCACCAGACAACAATTAAATAAGACAAACAAAGCTGGCAAAAGTGAGAGAGAAGGAAAAATGTTTCAGACACATCGGAGGGGAAAAAGCACAAAACAGACATTCTTACCCCCAAAAAGGAAATACAAAATTATATGTAAGCCAGAATCCCTCAGAGTCATAGAGGCACACATTTTAGCCAGCAGAATTGACATATCTCAATCAGCAGATTTAATAAAGTGGATGCAAGGTGTTTCGGCATCAGAGAGCCAATTAATGTGACTTCTGCATAAATAAATTAATCAGATGATCATCCTAATTGCTGCAGATAAAGCATTTCCTAATATTCAATAATCTTTATGGAAAACTCTCAGAGAAGCAGGAATAGATGGAGAATTTTCTCAACATAAAAGAACAAATATGATACTTTGAGGACTAAAGTGGCCCCGACCAAATCATAGTATTTCTAATCACTTCACATGTGCAGGAAAGCTCAACCATCAATAAGGATGACTGCAAAAGTATCGGTACATTTGAATTACGGTACAAGTGAAGAATGCTGTAACGTACTATCAGTGGCCAGAAGAGCAGATACATTTATCTCCAAGTACAGCCAGCGTGTTTCTCTGAAATAAGGTTGGCCAAATTCCCTCATTTACACTTTATACACTTTATCAGGAGTGACCAACTTCTGGGAAAGGACATCATGCTTTGTAAAATGGAGGTACGGCAAAAAGGGAAAAACCCTTGGTGAGACAGATTGACAAACACTGTGACTGACAATTGCAGCACCAAAGCAGGACAGACAGTGTGCTCAGGTGTCTCAGTCCAAACTGAACAACAACGGGAAGCAGTGAGGATCTAGATTGAACACGAATCCTCAACGATCATGCCCAACGACCAGTTTCCCCTGGCATTTTTAATGAATGTGTTTCTAAATGCATGAGTAAGAGTTCTTTTTCTTGGCTTAATTTCTATCCACATACCAAAACATCACCCGAGGTTATTTACTTTCCATCTTACTGCAACTTTAAAAGTTTTAAAGTTTCCTAACTTAAGTGAAAATATCACAATTGGTTGGAGCCCTGAAGACAGGATATGCTAAGCTTTGGACTGATAATCTCAACATCAGCATTCAAACCCACCAGCAGCTCAGCATGAGAAAGACGAGGCTGTCTGTTCTTAGTCTCAGAAACCTAAAAGAATAGTTCTACTCAGTCAAATTTGGTTGCAAAATGTCAGATCAGTTCAATGGCAGAATTGAGTGCAGAGAATTTTGCATCGTGTTCTTCTCTGTGTTAGTCTGGGTAGACTAGAGGAACAAATTCAAGGACATGCATATCAATATAAGGAAAGGGTTTATATACAAAAGGAATGGGATATGGAGAAAGCACCCCAGCCCAGTCCAGTTCAAAGTCATAAGTCCGATATTAACCCATATGCCCAAAATCAGTCTATAAAGTCTTCTTCCAACTCACAAAGTCACAGGTTAGTGGGTGCAGAATCCCAGCAGGGGTCTCCACATGGCTCCTCGCTTCCAGGGCTCAGGGTCCATCAACAGCAGAAGCAACTCATCGCTGGCAGAGGTCTCCATCTGGCCGTGCCAGCTTCAGAGGTCTGGCTCCATTAGGGCAAAGCTGTGTGGTCTCTCCACCAGCTCCTCCAGCTTCTCAAACGCTACCAGCTTGTCCTGTCTGTGATTAATCATCTCTCAGACTAACTCCCAACAACTGGGGAAGATAGCTTCTCATCTTCACGTGGGAAATATCGTGAGATTTCCCAGGAGTCTCAGGAGAAAGCCATACCCACATAGAGGCTTCATTGACTACTCCATGACTATCTCCAGATTAATAGGCTAGACTCCACCCCTACATCTCAATCATGAAATTAACATAAGCACATGACTGCCACATGCTCCTTGAGAGAAAGATGACACTGTCTATCTATGTAAAATGATCTAGCCTGGGAAACTCTGTGGGCCATTTCTATTCTGTCCTATGTAGTGGCCACGAATCTGAATTGGTGGCAGTACATTGGGTTTAGTAAGGCTTTTTGATGTGGTATGTATTCCTTCTTTGGAGGCATTTCAGTACAGGTACAGTACTGAAATTTTATCAAAATTTCCAAAAATTTGGTTAAAAATATTGGAACATTAAGAATTCCACCAAGTTCATGACATCCTCTTAATAGGTTTTTCAGGTCAGCATCCTTCATTTTATCTTTAGTACCCAAAGGAAGTGCGCATGGTCGATTGTCCCTTCTAAACTGTGCTGCTCTCACTCCCTCCACAATGAAGACCTTGTCTTGGTCAGAGGGCACTGTGTCGGCACCATGGTCCTTTGCCTGGCCTTTCATTTTCTATTCTATGGTACTACTATTTCTGAGCAAATCAGCATGATGTGAGCCACTTTAATCATTTTGAGCCACTCTCTGCAGACATAGGATATATCCATAGTAAGTCAATGCTTCACTTCTATACAAGGTGATAGCTTAGTGTTTGTTTTTAAATATACTGGCGTGTGCGTCTTTAATTTTTTTCTATTCCCTGTTTGGTAGATAGTTTTCAAGCCACTTTTAGTAGGCTACTTTTTCCATGATAGGGTCTAACAGAATGTGACCAGCTCTGTGACCAATTTCTGTGGAGCAGCCAAGCAGCTGTGGGAAGTTTAGGGTGTAGAGCCACCTTCATCTTGTCACAGTCCTAATAGAGTCGAGGAGAGATTTCATTCCAGGTATAGCCTATTTTGGGACAGATAGACACTGATTCCTACAATTGCCAGATTCAATTTATTTGCTAGTTGCATCCATTTTCAGTGAGAATGTTTTTCTAGATTACTACTGACTTTACTGTTAGATTTTAAGATAAGTGAGATAGCCATAATATTCTCAGCTTATGCAAAACTTTTGACCAATTGAAGCAGCAATTGAGTGTAATTTTTATAGAATCTTGCTTATTCCATCAATTCAATTGAATAATCATTAACAGGAACTAATTCAAACTTAAATTGACAATTGTTTGTAAAATTCCCCTGAAGGCATTTTCTAATTAAAAACTTGTCTAATTTTATTGTTTATTTAGAACACATTGGATACTTCATTCACTAGTCTGTCTTTTTTACTCCACAGTGTATTCATTCATACAGCATAGATTCACTCACCTCTCTAAATTCACTGGGATCTCCCATCATTTCTGTGCTGCTCGCTTTACTTATACTTTTACTTCAGTCTTTCCATAATTTCAAGGTCTTCAGTACTGATTTTCTCTGATTCATCTCAGACTAGACTTCACAGGTTTGTTGTCGTTGGTTGTTGCTGATGAGTCAGTTCTAACTTAGAAAAACATTGTGTGCTTAACAGAGATGCTGTGTGGTCCCTCACCATCTCCACGATTGTCACGGTTGCAGCCACTGCATCAGTCTGTCTCATTGAGGGGCTTGCCATTCTCACTTCTGCAGAGCCTGGTGGTTGTACTTCTTCTAAGACAGATTTGCTTGTTGTCTTGGCATCCAGGGTTTGTTACTGTCTCTTTACAAATGTCATGATTCTTCTCCCTTTTTCTTTGTTCCTTGTTGCATTTTTATATACACATGAGGTGAACATATATTTTGGGAAATGTACAATATCAGACTGGAAAACTCAGAAGTATATATATATATATATATATATATATATATATATATATAATGTGGTGCAATCTTTGTAATTGTTTTTTTTAATATAGATTTTATTGGGGGCTCTTACAACATTTAATATATCATTCATATTAAGCATATTTGTACACATGTTGCCACATTCATCTACATTATCTACTTGAACGCCTCCAGCATAAGCTCCTCTACCCCTCTTTCCTCTAGTTCTTTATTTTTTTAATTCCAACTCCCCATATTTCCCTTTCCCCTTCTCCTCCCCCATGAACTTGCAATAATTTACAAAATTTTTATTACCTCTTCATATCTTACACTGTCTAATGGGTCACTTCACTCCGCTCACCCCCCCCCCTTTGTCTGCACCCCAGAGAGGAGGTCACATGTAGATCCAAGAAAAATGTTCCCCTTTCTACTCCACCATCTCTCCACCCTCGCAGTGTCACCACTCCCCACTAGTCTCAAGGGATTATCTATCCTAAATTTCCATGAGCCACAATGGATTGTCTATCCTAAATTTCCATGTTTTTGGCTCCAATGTGCATCCCCTGATCTAGCCAAATCTGTCTGGCAGAATTGGGATAATGATAGTCTGTGGGCGGGGGGGGGGGGAGCATTTGAGAACATTTCATTACTACTATGCTGCACCTAGACTGGCTCATCTCCTCACTACAACCCCTCTGTAAGAGGATGTCTCTTCATTTTTTGATTGGCTTTGGGTCCCAATCTGAACTCCCCCTCATTTATAATGATATATTTTAGGTCACTGATCCTTGATACTGGATCCCTTTGATGCCTCGTGGTCATGCAGGCTGTTATGCTTCTTCCATGTGGGCTTGCTTCTTAGCTAGATGGCCACTTATTCGCCTTCAAGTCTTTAAAACCATAGACACACATCTTTTATACCTGGGCATCATCAGCTTTCTTCACCACATTTGCTTATGCACATATTTGTCATCAGTGATCATATCAGGAAAGTGAACATATAATGTTAAGATTATTAGTTCTTGAAACCTGATAATTGCCCCTTTGGTACCTCTTGGTCCCATAAGCTGGTGTGTTTCTTCCATATGGGTTTTGTTGCTTCTGAGCTGGATGGCCGCCTGTTTACTTTCAAGCCTTTAAGACCCCAGATGCTACATATTTTGATAGCCGGGCACCATTAGCTTTCTTCACCACATTTGCTTATACACACATTTGTTTTCTGTGATTATGTCAGGGAGCTGCACATCATGGAATGCCAATTTAATAAAACAAAATGTTCTTGCACTGAGGAAGTACCTGATGGAGGTCCAATGCCCATCTGCTGTCCTAATTCTAAGTCTATAAATATATGCATATTGATCTACTTCTCCATCATATGAATATATGTACCTATGTATATGCCTGTATTTAACCTCTATAAATGCCCCTTACTCCCCATTTCCTTTCTCTATTTTGCTATACCTCCTCGTGTCCCACCATCATGCTCAACCTCCATTTGGGTTTCAATATTATCTCTCTATGACATTAGTCTTAATCAATCCCTATCGGACCATCCACACCCACCCTGCCACCGGTCTTGAACCACATGATGCTCCCCCCACCCCTGGATCAGCCAACAGCCCCCCCCCCAACCTACATCTACTCTGGTACCATCAGTCCTGTCATCCTCATCCCTAGACCACCCATCCAGCCCACCCCACCCGGATAGATCTGTAGAGAAAATGACATGCTCAAAAAAAGGGCATCCCATAATGAAGCAACCAAAGAAAATAAAACAATGAAAACATCAACCAAAAAAAAACACTATCCATCATGTAGACGTACATGCAAAAATATAATAATGATAGCCATATAAAAACCTACAAATAGTTTAAGGTCTGTTTGTTGACCTCCAGAAATATCTTCTGGTTGAGTGGGATGAAGTGTCACACTCTGGTCAATCTGGAGCTACATGTTCTGTCACACACCCTTAGTATTTTGGTGTGCTTGGGTCAGACAGGGTATAATCCTGACCCTGTCTCTCCCTTGTTGGCCCCAATATGTCTTGGGTCAGTGAGGGTAGCTCTATTTCATATTGGAGCCAGGCATATGGTCCTCTTCATCCTGAAGGCTCGGTGAACCAGGACGTACTTCCTTCTATCTTCCTCCCCCTTCGTTTATTCTCGTGTACTCTGGTCAGCTATATCTCTCTCCCCAAGCTGCAGCTTCAGTGCTGACCTTCAAGGCAAATGCCACTGGGGGAGAGGCAGGTGCCTTAGTAGTTGGAATTGGGATTGTGCTCTCAGACCTTTCCACTGGTTCTCAGCTCCATTTCTTCATGCTACATTCACCTCTGAGAACACCTTATTTAAGTTTGGTTCCTGTTTTCCTGTGGAGATATAAAAAATACACTCCCCTTGGGTGGGTTAGTACCCCATTCCCTCTCTATTTAATAGCATCTTACCTCCCACATCTGGCGTCCCAACCTAGTTGGCTACTATATGTAGCCCTGGATTTGGTTTGGTCCCAGCTGCACTACCTGGGTCTTCTCCCAGGATTTTCTGTATACTGTAGATTTTTCCCGATACCACTTTTGTATTTTTTTAAATTATTAAAAAATATTTTTTTAATTATTAAGCTTACCTCAGTGGACTCATATTGTACATGTCCTTTTGCGCTTAGCTAACTTTGCTTAGTATAATTTCCTCCAGTTCTTCCCATTCAAAGATGTGCTTCATGTGTTCATCACTACCTTTCAGCAATGCATAGTACTCCATTGTCTGTATGTACCATAGCTTTTTAATCCATTCATGAATTGAATGGAAATTTGGACTGCTTCCAACTTCTTGTGATTGTAAACTATGCTGAGATGAACATTGGAGCACAGATGCCTGGTCGTGGATTCTAACTTGCCTTTTCTGGGTATATGCCCAGTAGGGGGATTGGGTCATATGGTAGTTCAATTTCCATTTGTTTTAGATATCTCCAAATTGATTTCCATAGTAGCTGTACATATTGGCAGGTCCACCAGCAGAGGATAAGAGTCCCTATCTCCCCACAGCCTCTCCAACACTTGTTGCTTTCTAATTTTTTGAATTGGGCTATTAATGAGGGTGTTAGGTGATCTCTCATTGTTTTGATTTGCATTACTCTTATAGCTAATGATCAGGAACATTTTCTCATATATTTATTGGTCATTCTGATTTCTGCCTCTGTGAAACTTCTGTTCAGTTCCTTTGCCCACCTCCTCAGTGGGCAATTAGTTTTACTCTTTTGGGAAGCTATCAGGGTATTGTAGATTTTGGTTATAAGGCCTTTATCTGATTTCTCATTGCTAAAGATATTTTTCCAGACTGCCTGCTCTCTTATTACTCTCTTGGTGAAATCTTTCAATGTACATAGATGTTTTAGCCTTGGTATGCCCCACTTGTCTATTTGTGTCTCCTCTGTGTTTGTGTTCTTCCCTATTTCTGATAGCCTATGTAATCCCTGTGCCAGTGTTCTCAGGTTGGTCCACATTCCCTCATTGATGGCCCTAATAGTTTGGGGTTTTACTTCGAGATCTGTGATGCACCTTGAGTTTATTCTAGTGCATGGAGTTAGGTAAGGGTCTTGCTTCATTTTTCTACAGACAGATATCCATTTTTTCCAAAACCACTTGTTGAAAAGGTCATCTCTTTCCCATTTGACATTTTTTGGATCCTTATCAAAAATCAGTTGTCTGTAGGCTGATTTTTTTTATTTCTGGACTTTCAGTTCTTTTCCATTGGTGTGAGTATCTATCATTATGCCAATATCATGCTGTTTTGACCACTGTGGATGCATAGTATGTATTAAAATAAGAAAAAGCAAGCCTTCCCATGAAGTCTTTCTTCTTGAGGAGTGCTCTGCTAATTTTGGACTTCTTCCCTCTCCATATAAAGTTGGTAATCATTTTTCCCATTTCTTTGAAGAAGGATGAGGGTAATTGTATCGGTATTGCATTAAACTTATATAGTGCCTTGGGTAGAACTGTCATCCTTACTATATTGAGTCTTCTGATCCATGATTATGGGATATTTTTCCATCTATTGAAGTCATTCTTAGTTCCTTGTATTAGTGTTCTATAATTTTCTTCATATAGATCTTTAGTTCTTTTAGTCAGGTATATCCCAAGATATTTCAATTTGTGGTTGGCAATTGTGAAGGGTATCTCTTTTTTAAATTGTTTTCTATTTTTTTGTCCTCAATCTCACCAAATTACTTTGTCAATTTAGCTCATGTTTATTTTTCTAAATGATTCCACAAGGCTTTGGCAGATCTCTTTCTTGCTGGCACAAAGTAATGTTCCAGTCTGATGTTGTACATTCTCTGAAATATATTTTGAAAACCTATTTTATAAGGTGAAAATATATTTATGACTTGATCTTTATGTTTAACAAATTAATTTTAGATTATAGTATTTTACTGCTGTCTTTAAAAATTCATTTTTAAAATGACATCTTTTGGGCACACTGAACATCTTGGTCTCTAAAGATAATACCTTTATGATTTGTCTATCTTAGGATGTACTTTTAGGAGTTTCTAATTAAAATATCAACATTGTTAGTAATGCTAACTATTCATTGTAGTTAAAAAAGCATTTTGCAGTTTATTTTCATTCCTGACTATATAGCCTTGTCAGTGTACAAAATAAAAATACTATGTTATATAGTCATTTGAATAAATTTTCTTTTTCTGGTGCTGGCCCCAGATACATAGTCCCCCCCAAAAAAATTACTAAACAAAACGCTCCACACTGAGTGCAACCCGAGTCACTGCTGATGCATAGCGCATTCTGTGACTTTTCAAGACGTTTCGGTGAGTAGAAAACCCAGTCCTACTCTCTTGGGGTCTTGAACACTTGACTATATGGATTGCATCCCATTGCAACACCACTGGACCACCGAAGCTCCTCATATAAATCCAGAGAGGCTACAAAAAGTTCATTGTCTCCTAATGCTTTTTTTCCCATGACATTTGCGAAGCTCTATGATAGACAGTAACATGTAGCATTAAATGACAATTCTCCATGGCATTACTGTGTGTCTGTTTATAGATTTTTATCCCCAAATATATGTCCTTGTGTGCTTTTTTAAAATAGTAAATAGTCATAATATAAAACTAGGATCTCCCTTCAGGGACTAGAGCAGATTTGTTTTGTGAAGAAGGTAATAAAGGTCTCTCCCTTTGGGGAAAAGTTTGGATAGGTTTACTAGAAATCTTTTTTTTTTTACCTTAATGTTTCTTTTATTATTTTTAAAATCATTTTATTGGAGGCTCATATAACTCTTATCAAAATCCATCCATCACCCATGGTATGCCCAGTACATGTGTACATTTGTTGCCATCATCATTCTCAAAACATTTGCTTTCTACGTAAGCCCTTGATATTAGCTTCTCATCTTCCCCCTCCCTCCTCACTACCCCATCCCTTGATAATTTATGAATTAGTATTATTGTGTCATATTGTACACTGTCCTATGTCTTCCTTCACCCACTTCCCTGTTGTCTGTTCCCTGAGAGGAGGTTCTATCTAGATCCTAATTGGTTCCCGCTTTCTACTCCACCCTCCCTCCACCCTCCCGGTACTGCCACTCTCACCACTGGGATCAGCAGTTCTGGATTCCCTATGTTTCCGGTTCCTAGTTGTATCAGGGTACATCCTCTGGTCTTAGAAATTTTGTTCTAAGGTTGGAAATCTCCTAGGGTAACACTTCTTCACCTGGAATACTGAGCTACAATTGGAGGCAGCTTCAAAAAGTTTATGGAAAAATGTAATTACAGATCATGAAATTTTCCCACAAACCTTTTAAAGACCCCTTTATAGTTAGCACTTACCCAGATCCCTCTGAATTCCGAATGACCCTCACTAGTGGGAGCAAGGTGCAAATATGATGGTCATGCTGCTGACTGTGTCCTGCTTAGTGAAGTCCTTGATTTCTTTCCCAGAAATATTATACTTTCTGCCCAAATATATGAAATAGAGCCATGCTATTTACCACTCAAGGGTAAAATTTCACACGCGTCACAATTGTTTTCAGTTTATTTTACCTTTTTTGGGCTACCTTTCAGGTTTTAATTTGTTTCTTTACAAGTACACACAATGTTGACAATGCTTCTGGATCAAAAAAAATTTTTAACAAAATATAGGATGGAGATCTGTCTTACACTTTTCTCCCCACTGACCCATTTTTTTTCCTCCTTCACTGCCTGCAGGAAAACATTTGAATTCATTTTTCATTGATAAAGCTCAATACTTTTTAAATAAAAATATTTTGCACATACAAAAAGCCTTCCCAGTAGTCTTGTAATTGTTGAGACTGGGGAATAACAACAAGTACACAACTGAAAAGCCGGTGAGAGTTAGTAGGTCTTCTCTCAGAAGTTGGAAATAATGCATTCAAAGATACTATCCAACATTGACACCAAGCAGAATTTGAGAATGATTAGAATTGCTGCCCCTCCGGTTCTGCCTCAATTTCTCCTGTTGGTCATCGTCACCCACAGTTCTGATCTTTCTCGATGACAAACCTCTCCTCTGTCCTTTACTCTTTACCTCCCTTTTGCCATTCTTCTGCTCAGACCTGTTCTTCATATTCGGACTTTCCTCCTTTTCAGTGTATTTTGTGTAGCCCTTCCTTCCCCCCTCCCATTTTTCCTTCATTGTTGGGAGGTCCCTTCTGAACCGTTTTCATACATATACCATTTAATGGTTTTCTCTTGCATACTGGATCACTGAAAATTTGGTGGTTTAGAGCAACAATGATTTATTCCTAGAATTTATTCCTAGAATTCTCAGGGTCCTTCTGCTGGTTTTATATTCAACTGTGGGGGTTGCTAGGTGGTAAATGAAGCTGGAGTGACTGGGCCTCATTGTGAAGCCAGCGATCTGGGCTTCCACACATGATGGCGGTAGTTAACTGAGATCTGAGAGAAGATATTGGCTAATGAGAAGTAAAGGCTGAGGGCCATGGCTTGCTGGAGATATGACAGTGACTGAATGGGAGGGAAGGTGCTATGCCAGGGGACCTTTATACAAATATGCCCTAGGTTTTCAGAGCTTCATTTATTCAGAACTCATCCACACAATATATGGTTATCCTATTCTTCTGCTTAAAAATAATCCAGAGGTTTTCTAATAAAGTGACTGTCTTAGAAAAATTCAAATTATTATCATAGTATTTGTCAGTTGTTTTGGTGTAAATAGATTTCAATATACCAATATGGCATCACAGATCTTGTTATTGAGAGGAGATTGCAGAATTAGCTGTTCATCTACTGATCGACACATATTGACTCCAACATGCTGCTGTGTCAACATCCTGAGACTCAGCTCGATTCAGATTCCCTTTCTCTTTTCAGATATTTGAAGGCACCAATGCCCACAATTGACACTGGGCCTTCTTCTGTAATTAGAACTTGAGATGATAAGATTGGGTCTCCTGGGCTGAGCCCCAGTGGCGTAAGTGGTTGAGTGCTGGACTGCAGCCCCCGGGCTTGGCGGTACAAATCCAGCGGCGGCTCTCAGGAGCAGCACCGGGTAGCGCCCACGACCTCCAGAGGCAGTGATGCCCACAAAAAAAGACAAAAGAGAGGGTCTCCTAAAAACTCAGAGTGCTTTTATCTCGCACAGATTTATCCCTTACACATAGAACACATGTCCTCTCCAAACCAACCAGACGCTGGTCGAATGTAGATCCCTTGTCCTAATCGGCCCCCAGTTCTCGGTTGTTTCCATCATCCTTATTCATGAAACTTCATGGTGTCTTCTTTTCATTTCCCTTATTTGAGTCAGGTTGCTATAATTGTCTGACTCTTTTGCAGGGTTCTCCTACTGTTTTCTCATGTAAAAATCTCCATATCTTTTCTTTCTCACTGATCAGATAGTTTTAGCCTTTTCCTCTTTAATTGTACCTGCTTCATCTTGTCAAACACTTCCCTGAATATATATATATATATATATATATATACACATATTAAGATCTTCCTTTAGACCAGTCTTTATGTTCCTATTTTTCACATGTTTCTCTTTTTTTCTGCTATTTCTTCTCTGGATGTGACATACTATGTCAGTTAGGACTGTATTACAAGAACTTTGGTTGAAATGTGTGCATGTTTATAGATATAAGTATAATATATATATATATAAACCTCATACATAATGTACTTTTTATATTCCTAGCATTCATATATGCTTTCTAAATTCACAGTTAAAAAACAGAATAATAGCATACATGTTTTCATTGTATTTGCTATTATTATTTATAACCATAGTGAAAACACATCAAAAAACTAGTAATTTTTTCAATGCTATTAAAATGAATTAACAAATTTCAAATTTGTTAACAAATCCTCTTCAACCTTGGTTAAAAACTTAAAAATGTAAAAACACAGTACTAGTGGGAAAAAAAAGTCTTGAGGATACAAAGCATAGAAAACAACACAGCACTTGGGAAAATTCAAATACTAAATATAAATGTAAGAAGAAGCAAACAGATTCACCACTTTAAACTCATAATCTAAATTTTAAAAATAACATTCAAGTATAATAAAACACAAGTATACATTGAAATGTGAATAACTTTTCTCCTATTTTTGCAATCTTCACTTTTTCCATACTAAGCATATATTGTTCTTATCATGATTAAGTCATTTCCCATTATTTCATTTTAAAAGTATAAAATGAAATAAATTTAATTGTTTCTTTTTAAATTTGAGTAAATAGCTGAATGTAACTATTTTGTGTTATCTTTAAAATGAACAGAAAGGATTATTTCTTTCCATTAAATGGAAAAATCTGATTTATCCACTAACAGCTACATGAAAAATATCAAAAGCATGGCAATCTTTGGATATTCTACATCTAGACATCAAAGAAAAGTATAAAAGTTACATCACAATTAGCAAATTTGGTAAGGCAAAAATGGAAGTTGGCTCAATGAAGTGTACAAACTGTGCTTTAAAGTAATAATTTAGACATCATATTTATTATGAACCTCTTCCCTTCAAAAGACTCATACCTGTCTCCTAAAATATGAAACAGATGAAAAGCAGGTGCTTCCCAATGTTGGAAAGCATGCGGCAACTCTTGCCTGCAGCCCTTCATGTGATATTCCTGAAGCACAGTCTGAAAACCACTTTTCTAAAGCAAATACAAAAGAGCAATACAATTAGAACTGAGGCTATTAATAATAAGCAGGCCCCACTGCATGCAAGTATTATTTAATTCCGTGAGCACTGATATGTCCTAACTCTGTGAGATGAGTCAGTGAACAATAACAGAAAAGAAAGAAAGAATCAAAAGAAAGTCGCCAAAGCCCAGAAGCTTACTGTGGCTAAAGGGCAGAGATTTATGTTGGCAGGAGTTAATGAAAAGACTAGCAATGCTCTGTTGCAAGAAAGCAAAAAGAACACATTTTCTTAATCACCACCTTACAGTGGAAAACCTGATATTTTGAATAAACAATTGTATCATGTGGCTGTGGTATGTGGAGGGCACACAAAAGGCATTAAAATAAGGTTTGTATGCCTTTTAAGATCAGTTTATTCATGGGAAAAGGCATTAAGAGCATTGTGTACAATATTACCTTATATACAGCAATTGTGCTACCACGTCCCAATGAACAGTAGCGTGTCTGTAGAAAAATGCTGGATTTAAGAGCAGTAAAACCAATTTCAAATAATAGTCTGAAGTTGAATGTGCTGCACATAGGTGTAATTAGTAAGGTGAATGAGAAAAATTGAAGAGCGGATTGAGAGCCCTTCCTGTGTCTCTCTCTAACCGCTCAGGCCCGCTGTGGGGGGAAGGTTCTTCCGTTGCTCCTAGAAGCCCAGTAGCTCTTCCACTCCTTCTCCCAAGACAAAAAGGGCTCTAGTGGCAATAAGGAGGATAGTCCATAAACAAAATTTAAAAGTTCAACCTTCACTTAAAGGTAAATCTCTGATTGAAATTCGGTCATCTGTAAATCTAACCCTTTGTGTTAAGGAAAGAAAGAACAGAAAAGCCCCTCGTTGGATTAAAGGTAAACTCCAGTTTGGAAATGGGTCCCCTCAACCTCAGCCCCATTGCTGATGGGCCACACCCACCCCTGCTGTCAACTGCAAAGAAAGTAGAAAGGAAGAGAATTAAGGGCAAGGTGGGGGTGGGGGTGGGCGGGGTATTTTACTTGACAAATTCCAAACTAATCTGACCTCAGTTTCTTGGGCCATCCTCAGATGCTTAGACTCCTTTTTAAGGCTGCACTTAAATTTCTTCCCAAGCTGTTCTTATTGAGCTCCCACGGAAAAGGGGCTTTCTCCCTTGACTTTGGAGAAAGAAGGGACTTTCTACTCCCGTAAAGACTGAAAGTCTTGGGAACTCACAGGGGCAGTTCTAGCCTGTCCGCTAGGGTGACTGTGAGTCACTCTTGGCCCTAGTGCAGTGAGTTGTCACTCTGGTTTAATGTCTACATCGGTACCCTGACCTGACCAGTACACACCAGTACACACACCTGACTGCACATCTGGTTCTCAAACTTCAAGACACACCCTGCATCCATCATCAGTGGAAGTTAAGTAACTCTGAAGCGTGTCTCTTCTTAGATATTCTAGTTTTCTGTTAAATCCCAACGGAGCGTTTCCGCCTTCACTTCTATGACTGAGTCAGACGTTTTCAGACAGTGCTTCCCAAACTCCAGGAGACACACTATGTCCTTTTGTTTCTTCTTCTAAGGTTTGGACTGATGGGTAACCAAATTCCTGTCTTCCCCACTGAGCAACAGGGAATTGGATCATATCACAGTAGTCTAACAAGACTATAAATAAACCCTCTGCCAAATTCTCAGGCCCTCATGACTTTAGTCTTGCAATGTTTCTCAGATAAACACTTACAACATACCTACCTCCTTTTTGAACCCTCCCATGTGCTTTGGGATAAAGAAGTGATTATCACCTGTAGTTTGATACTTGACCTTTACACTTCAACCAAAACAATGAAGGCTGTTCTTTTTGTTAGGTGTACTGGTCAGTTCTGACCCATAGCACCACAAAACAAGACACCATCAGATCCTGTGGCCCCTTCACGAATGTTCCTAGACTTGAACCCATGGTTACAGCCGCAGTGTACAATTTTAATATCCTGTAATCTTAATTCCACCACTTGTCTGTTGGTTTTCTATACTGGAGTGGCTTGTGTGTTGCTTAAGTGTGTGACTTAAGTTGTGTATTAAGGTCATATCTCTTCACCAGTCTTTTGAATACCAACAAGAGCACCCATGGTACAGTTTTGGGTATGACGGTGAACTGTGCCAAGATCTGGAGTTATAAAAGCCAAAGGGAAGAACACGTGCAGTATATCTCAATCTGGAAGAACTGAAGAAAAGAATTCAAATCTTGAGCTGCGTTCTTGAATGTTTCTGTGGGCAAAATATGGAATGATGCAAGAGGCAGCAAAAGAAAGTGAAAGAAATACAGACTCACTTCGGGGGAAAAAAATGATGTTTAGCCCTTCCAAGATATGCTCAATGATATATGGGTTTGAAGGAAGAAGTAAAAATGCCTTGAAGTCATTAGTGAAAATCAAGGTTTCAGGAACTCATAAGAACAATGGAATTCTTTCAACAAATGAAGGCAGTGCAAAAGATATTCACTGATCTAGGCCACAGCATTGGAAAGACAGCTACCTGGACAAGTACATGAAGAGATCCATGTTCAAAAGAAACTGAGCCAACAGAATTTAGAAATTATCAAACAATATCCTTAATATTATACTCAAATACATTTTTGCTGAAGATAACTTTGTAAAGATGTTTTCCTGTGCTTAATTAAGTTGACAAAATATTTGATGGTGTGGATCATAGCATATTATTGATAACACTGTGAAGAATGAGAATATCAGAACAATTTATAATGCTTATCCAGAACTTGGGGAGAGACCAAGAACAAGGCAGACCTTAAACAGAATAAAAAGATAAAATTCCAAAAGTTGTGCATTAAGGTCATAGCTCTTCACCATAATTTTTCAGTCTGTATGCTGAGCAGATAATTGGTAAAACTGGATTACATGAAAATAAAACACAGCATCAAGATTGGAGGAACACTCATTAACTTGCAATCTGCAGATAACACAACCTTGCTTACTAAAAGTGAACA